>JBAHVQ010000451.1:338071-359901 GCA_036872915.1 Nanipora kamurai | reverse complement strand
GTGCGAGTTCAAATCCCGCTCGAGTCAACTTTTTCAGTTGACTTCGGCAGTGTAGGTTTAATGTGAATTTATCACTTCATATTACCCTGAGGATGATCCTGAAATAGTCCAAAAAGCTCCTAATTTCTCCCCAAATCTACCAAAATGTAGCTTACGTTTCAAAAAGCTCTCCAAATGTGTTTCCCTATTTTATTAAAAAGTTGGTCAAAAACTTCCATTAAAATGCCCGAAATTTTTCTCATTCTTCTCTTGTCAGTAAGTCACCTTTTAAAATGTCGTTCTTCCTGTTTGTCAGGCTGTTAGCAAATATCTGATTAAAGAAAAAAAACTCTTATCGGTGTGAAATACACTCAACGTTAGTCACAGTATGTTCAATAAGTTAGTTGCTATTCAGTCGTCAGAACATAGAACATGAAAAACTCCAACTTACAGCAATTATAACTTTGAAAACAGCCTTCTATATTAAATTAAGTATATGTTTTATATGATCTCTAGGGCTACTTCATTGCCATTTTGCTTTCATGCATGTACGCCAAGAGACCGACGCTACGGCGACGATTAGTTTATTTACCTATTTATGTATGCCAAAAGAAATGTAGATAGTGTCCCAATAAAATCAGGGATTGAATAATATTGGAATATACTAATTCTCGAATGTTATTGTAACATGTCTCTACTCTAGTCTATGGTAACTGACATTTTGCTTAAGTGTACAAATTTTTTTCTAAAACATTAGAAGTTTCTAAAAATTGAAGCATCTCAAGTTGCTGTTTTAATTCCAAGTTGCAGTTTTAATTCCAAGTTGCAGTATAAAATTGTTGAAAACCGAAAAGTTGCTAAAATAATGAAAAGTTGTCGAGCAACTGGTCAGAAACATGGATCGTTGCGATTATATCGAAAAGCAGACTTCAATAACACTAACCCCGTATATCTGTCCATTTCTTAAGCTACCAAATAAATTTTCCGTACTGACAAACCATTCATACAGAGGCTTCAGAATGAATTTTAACTGCCAACTTTTATGGTCATGGGATGTATACCACGTCTTAATTTACTTTTCAACCTTGCCGGTCTACAATTTTATGCAACCCTCATGAAAGAAACTTGTAAGCCAGCTCCATATATGATATGGATGGGAGATTAATTAACATTCACCCCGTGCAGCATTATCAAAGTGATAACAAGAAGTAATTTTACAATTTTTAAATGTTTTTAGGTAAGGTTGTTGATGGTTGGTAAGTCATTGACAGGAAGGAGATGGAAGAGAAAAATGAATACCAAAACAAAGATGTTTTCGGTCACATCTCCTTCATGTCATTGCCTTATTACTTTTCAACAATTTAAACATATTTTAAATATTGGAGTATTGCTTCTCGTATATCACTAATATATGTACAAAACGTCCGAGATAATTTTCATAACCATCCGTGACTGATTCATTGACTAAAATCAATAAATACCGAAATATCAATCGAGATTTTAAAAATTCCTTAAAAATTGGAATTCCCTAGATTAATTCCTAAAATGCGTCGCAAAATTCTACGATTTAAAACAAATTTCCCTGGTCGTGAGAGCTTAATGTCGACAACGTTGGTTTGACTTCGATGTATCATCAAGGGATCCTACGCACTTCAGCAATTCACAGTATCCTATGGGATACGAGGTCCCTGAATCAAGAGGGTGTTTATGGGGTTAACTGTTACGCATGATTTGGCCAAAATCCTTAACTGTTACTGTGATTCTATTGAAATGTTTACTGTTAACCATGAATTTTTATTTAACTGCGACTTGTGAAATGATTCCAACAAATGTTGAGTTTTCCTTAATTTACTTCATTACTTGACTTATCAAAGACATATGCTATCTGTTTTAAACGTCAACACCACAAAATGATCCGCTTTTACTAAAATATTAAGTTATAAAACTTATAAACTGAATTTTTTAATATTAACTGTCGATCAGTGTGACCGAAGTTAGCATCATTTTGCATATAAGTTTGCATAATTATGCAAATTAATTAATAATTATGCTTGCAGTAGTATGTCTAATACCACACCCCCTTCGTCAGAGGATTAACTGTTCCACCAAAAAAGTTAACCAATACTGTGATTTTACAAAATGTTTAACTTTTAACTGTGACAAGGCATCCCCTATAAACAGCCTCAATCAACCCTGCTCTGTCTGCAGTGGAAGCAATCCCCACCATCTATTTCCGATACCTTTTGATAACGCTAGCTGTTGTGATTATGTTATGATGCTTTGCGCGCTCATTGCATTGGAGTTAAATCGACTTTGCTCGGTTGACGAACAGCTATGGCTGCAATGGATACAGATGAACATCACAACCAAGCGACACCTCAAACCAATTTACGGCGGTCAAATTCTGCCCCGCTTATAAATGGAGCAAATATATCTGAAAACAGCTTATCATTTTTACCGACCTTAACACCACGACATAGACGCTCATCCACAAGCCAAATGGCCAATGGCTTACCGGTTGTACATGTAGGTACAAACTACGGTCGGTGTTTTTGTTCTAACACAGGCTTTAAAGATTTTTGAAATCTTCTCTTGATTAGTTGCATCAGTATTCATTGAAGTGGAAGTAAAGTCAAGTTTAATCGCGTTCTTCTTTTTCGCACTAGCCTGTCGGTTCACCCCATTCACGATTACTTCAAATTCGAAAGGTATATATATAATTTTCATTATAATGTCAAAATGAATTATACAATACCGATCACTTAAATATTTAGTTCCAAAGTGGGTTTTTTATTTATAATGCGAATCTAGACTCACTCCTTTAACACAGTCACAGCCTTCGGTGATCTCAGATTCCAAATACGCAAGTCCATTTAAATTGCTTAATGATCCATAAGTTAATTTCTTTTTCTTTGAGTTCTCTTTAGTTAGTATTTAGTCTTGTTTTTCGCAACTATTTTGAAGTGAATCCACTTGCATTTAGTATCTCGAATTAAGTCATTTATAGCTGAACTGAAACTAATTTTAATATATCAGACGAGTTTAATTATGTTTGGCAGTAATTTAAGTTCATGACCCCGTACGTATTATTTTATGATTTCTTCTAGGAAGAGTTCATGGACGAAACAGAACAAGATAGGTAATATAATGCAGTTATTACTTGACAGAAACAACATGATCAAAACTGACTGAATAATTATTGACACAATCCCCCTGCATTATCCCTTTCTTTCGGTTTCAATTTTAAGTTATTGCAGTGCAACTTGGTGTTCTGTAAAGCTGTAGAGAACAACTCCAAACTTGTGAGATTCCGACTTACAGCGGGATCACTTTATGTATTGTCCCCCCCTTTCCCAGCTTATAGGGACACAGTACTTGGAGGATACCATTGAACTACCATCTTGTCCAATTTTTAACCAATTGATATGAAATCAAGTGATATTTTAATTTTAAGTATTTCATCTCATTTCATCTTCTATATTTTTTGGTTCCAAAAAGAACCAATTTTGGTGGACTTATCCCTTGGCTTGATTGCTTTAAATGTATTGATATTGTTGAGTATCTCTCTGAACTTGTTGTCTCATCTACCTATGTGAATTCATTGATACACTCATCAATTATCTACCAAAGGTCAATTTAGAGGCAAAAGAACTTTGTAGAAAAGTACTGACTAAGTAAAAAGAAGTAAATTACACATATAAGCCGTACATAGTTCAACTTCACGGATTCAATATATTCTAGTTTACTGTTATAATAGAAAAGGCAAATGAATTGGGTATCAAACATCAACCAATAAGATTGTTGTATTTTGAATATCAAACAACTATGCTACTCAGCCTCTACTTACACATTCACTCCATATTTAGCTCAGCTCTTGCTCTTTAATGAGTTAAAAGTCAACTATATTTATCATTAAATAAGTAAAAATAAGTAATATGCATTAATTTTCATTACATTAACAGAATATGGTGTAAAAACATTTTTTGTATGATTATCTGAAGTATCAGTATAATGATGATTTAATCAATCAGAAATTAATTGGCTAGTTAATTAAAGATGAATTTCAAAATATTCTGTAATTGGCTGATTACTGATTACTTACTGGCAAATTACAACAGTAAGCTTACAATCGTTGTTATACAAATGAATGGGGAAACACACATGCATGTGATGTAATAATAAAGTCACAATGTCTATTTAAGTCACCAGTTTATAGCAGAACAAAATTATACTTTTCAAATTGTTTACAGTGTAGTTTGAATGGACTTAAAGTCTTACAAATATCACCCAGCATATTAGCCACAGGATGACTACTCTGTGGTGATGAAGTCATGTACAGTTGACACATATGTATGTTTCAGTTCTGGGTTTTAATTCTAATAATGGAAATAAATTTTCATTTTCCTCCCTAAAAACTTTAAGTATTGAAAGGATTTGTACAATTTATAACATTTTCATGATTGGATAAGAACTTTCTGAATTACTGTGCTACATGGATCCACCAAGGGAATTGAGACTATTTCCAAGTTGGTCTAATGACATCAAATGAAGTACATACTGTAGTAAAAAAAAATTGAAGTTTTCTGACTTGTTTTTTTGAAAGTTGTATGTTATACTGTAAGCAAACAGAAAGCCAAACTTGCCTGTTTATTTACTTTTAGCTTGAAATACTGTACATGTACTATGTTACCAAATTGATGTCATAACAGTAAGGCCCTTTTTCAACTATGACTCTTTTCTCCAAGGTATTATTTTGCAAACCATATTTTTCACCATGTTTCAGTAAGAAGTACATTATATCTGGAATTTTTTACCCAGTAAAGCTCCACTATGCTGCACTGCATGTTATTCCATTCCTTTCAAATGTGAAAGATTTTTGGTCAGGAAATAAAGTCTATTAACTAACAAACAAGTTTGTCTAAATTGCTTAGATTATATAAATAATAAAGACTGGCTTCAGGTTTACATACTTTTATCAAATTTGGGAAAGGATATTACAACTGATCAGAATATACCAATAAATCAGCTTTAATTATTTTGAAGTAATATTAGACCTTAACACTCACTACCATTAAATGGAGTCTGTATTAGGTGAAAGTAAAGTTTCAGTTTTCAGAGCTCATCCCTGTGATGAGTAAAATTGTCTGAAGTTGCCAGAGTAAAATACCCAAGTGTGCCCTTGCCCCTTACTGGGTTAACGTGGTCATATGTTTTCATGGCCTTTGTGATGGTCATCTTACCATAACTTGTCAATATTGAGGATAGGGTAGGTGCCTTGAAAGCAAAGCAAATGAGAAGGTAACCCTGGCAAATTGTATGATACTTGAGATATCTTCAATAAGAAAAAACCCAAACAAATAACCAATAACTAGCCAACAACTACATCCTGGTTGACCTTTTTTTTTTTAAGATTAATTATGGTTGCATCAGACCACGTATGATCTTCTTACCAGTTTAAACCAATTACATGATGTACTTAGAACACATTTATGTTTGTGTTTTAAGAGTACTTCCAAATATACAATTTATACTATGCTAAACACTAATCAAATTCATGTAGGAAGAATATCAGACGACCAACAAATGTTTGTCAAGCTCATTTCCTCAGAAAAACCATTTCTGAGCCCAAGTTGGGAATCAACTTTACATGTACTTTTTCTTGTGGGACCAAACCATTTATATTTTTAAAGAAACAGACTGATTTCCAATCTTGATGTTATTGTGCCTTCTTCAAGGATGATTTGAATCTGTTCCATCCATATCTTTCTAGTGTTCAGAAAACTGAAGATGTCAGTCCTAAAAGTCATTATTTCTAATTGTTCAAAGCTATCACAGTAGATTCAGCTGAATTCAACTCAAGATTTCCCACAATACAACTTCAATACAACCAGAACATACTGTAACTGCAGTGGGTCAGCAGGTTGATTTCAGTTTTTATTTGGATATTTAGGAGAAAAACTGTATACCAAAATATTGGGATGAGAAAAAGCTCCCAACATTCAAAATCCTTCAGAGGATAACTAACATTTGAAATTTAATCATTTTAGAATCATAAAAAGGCTTGAAAAAGCGGTGTTGTACCTGTTTCAATCCAAAGCTTGCTACCTTGGAAGGCTTTTAAATGAAACTAGTTTTTACTAGCATTTGACCCACTCCTACTAAAATATGAGTTAACTGAATAGCCAGCAGATTGTGGAAATGGCTTTTTGTGAGAGTGCTTATGTACCAGTAATTGTTGATGAATTTCATGTTAAGAACTCCAGCTGGAGCCAGAGATAGCTGATATGGCAATTTGACTGAGCATTGGAAATTTTTGACTGGTAGGGTGGGTTGAATGAGGCTGGTCAGCTTGAAAATCAAACTAGTAATTGTGCACTATTACCTATACATCAATTTCAAGCAGTAATAATTGCAAGTTTAGTTCTATTACCAGGCTTTGTCATTTGAGGTACATGCATGCCTCAGCACACATTTAGAACAGCAAGCATACAATTTATGCTATATTTATCCTGATTTGGCTAAGTACAGTACTGTACCACCGATTGTTAGTTGAAGTGAAAAGCAACTTCACCCATTTTTAGCTGTTATTTCCATTTGAAGTATTTTTATTTAGTAATTTCCATTTGGGTGACAAAGCATGCTCATACAACAACCAACTTTTAAACACTACCAGGTTGTAGAACAGCATTGTTTGCTGGATGCCTACGATGCATTTAGTGCAAGACAAGTGTGATTATTTGCTATTACTGGTACTATATACAACTCAAAGGCAATTCCTATATCTAATTGGCTATATCTTTGTCCAAATTTTGTCCATTATGATAAAAACGAAAAAGTAATATTGCACAGTTTTTATTTTTCCATAATCAAATTAAACATTTATTTAACCCTCCCAATATTTATTTTGTGTCCTGTTTACTGCACAATACACAGTGGATCAAGTGGATGTCATTCAAACCTCTCATGTACATCACATAACAAAAGTAGTTAAATATGGTATGTACCATAATTGATCTATTCAGTCAGTGCTTGAAATACTGAGCTGGCATTCAGACCTTTAGAAATGGACCAATCATATGCTAGCCTTTCATTTCGCAAAAACATGGGAAAAAAGTCGAAAAATACTTCTTGAGTTTTACCAGAATCTGGATAAAATTATTTGTACCTTAATAGCCAAATATTGCAATCATATAGTACAGGGATGCCTAAATCAACAGGTATGCAGAGTTGACAGTTGTCACCAGAGTAACTGCAATGAAAACTTGTATACCATATACCAAAGCATTAACCCTTTAATTGGCATGGTTTGACTTATATTTTTTACTCTGTTTAATGCCAGATGATTTTACATGTCATATGGACACCTGCCAGTTGCACAATTGCCAAGTAAAAAGTTAAAGTCAAGATTGTAAAAAAATTGTAAATTTAAAAATGAGTTGTTTTTTTATACTATAGGAGCACTTTAGTGTTAAGTATTAACTAAAGCCACATTTTAGTTTGTCCCATTGACCAATACCAGCATGTCTTGTCACTGTAGTTAAAGGAATCTTGACCTCAAAAGTTAATTCCAGGACAGGTCATTTTTCTTTTTTATTTGTGTAAATGGCAAATAAATAACATTGCAATCCTGGACAGCAAAAGGTCAAGTGACACTGATGTGGGAACCTACCTTCTTTTTCCTGATAGTATGACAGTTTCAAGGAATTGCCATCTGCTGTATTTTACCAAGAGAAAGAATTGCTCTGGTTGCAAGTAGTCTGTATTTCAAATTGGTTTCATGTGGCCAAGAGTACCCTTTAACTTATACAGTATTTGTCCATTTATTTATTTCATTTACGATTATTTAATCTTCACATAAGACCAGGATATGTTTATTAAAATTTTTGTCATCTACAATGTTTTTTATGAACCATGTTTTTGTTATAGAATTGTGATATCATCATTGTCGCTCAGCTCAAGTTGCGACGAGCTGTCATTGATGGTAAGCAATGTAACACTAGTAAGGATGCAGCTAGTGGAAATTGTTTCAGATTTCCTTTGTAGATATTCACTACCCTCCCCCTCATTCTTTAGTGTATTATAACCAGAAATTTGAACAATTTTTTCTTTTTCTGAAAGAGTAAATTACTTGTTGCCAAGTGTTGTACTTTATTATCCAACTTCTTTAAATGATTCCTCATAATGTGATCAATGAGTAAAAATTTGCTCCAAGATTTGGGCTGTTGGGTTGTTTGTTTTCTGAAGAAATCTGTTTGACTTTTTTTTCCTAACCCAATGAATACGCTTTTTTATACATATTGCAAAATGTGAAACTTCGTTTAACATGCGGAAGTTTTATTAATTGTAAAAACTTCAATGAAAGAGTGTAAAGATTTTGATGTTGTTGGAAGGTAGATAACTTATTTGGCAGTACTTAATGCTGAACACAAATTTGGTTCATGTGGGAGCTTGGTAAATATAAGACGACCAGTGAACGTTCGTCGCTCGTTATCTCAGAAAAACGACTCTGAGCCTTACACGGGAATCAATCCCGCGACCTTCTGATAACCGGTGAGACGCTCTAACCATTGAGCTACCCGGCCTCAGGTGGTGAGCTAGGGTGCAGGTTCTTGAGGGTACGAGCTTGACGAACGTTCACCAGTCGTCTGACATTTACCCAGCTCCTACATGAACCTAATTTGTGTTTAGAATTAAGTATTTCTATCATTATTATCATATCGTGACTTCCGCTTAGGCAGTACATACGACGAACCTGCACCCTGACTCACCATCTGAGTCGTGGTAGCTCAATGGCTAGAGCGTCTCACCGGTCATCAGAAGGTTGCGGGTTCGATTCCCGTCCAGGGCTCAGAAATCGTTTTTCTGAGATAACGACCTTGACGAACGTTCACTAGTTGTCTTATTTGGCAATATAATGTCTCATACAACTGGATATATTTGTATTTGGACTCACTTTACAAGCTCGCAAAAGGCGGCGTGATTGGTAAAATATCCAGCCCAAGTGTATGGTAAACTGTCAAATAAGGTATATGTTTTCTTATTCAGAACCAAACAAGACGTTCCTTATATAGCCCCTTAAATTGTGATGATCGGCGGCATTCTATTGATGATCCAACCAGTTATTTTCCATCATCTACTGCATCCTCGCCCTCTCCAACGAGAGGTGTTGCTTCAAGTTTACCAAGAGTAAGTTCCATTTGTTTATCTTAACTTGTGCATGGCCAGGGGGTCTAGAGAGGTATGATTTGGGTTGGTTAGCTTTCATGTTGAAAATTGTTATGTATTGCCAAACGACAAAGCTTTAGTTTTTGACAAGCTCTCGAAATTTATGGTGACATTATTTGGATTTTAGCAAAGTTCAAAATCAAGCTGTAATCTCAGGCAGTATGAACCGAACACTAAACTAAAGTGCACCTACAGCACAAAATTATCTTTTTTTTTTATCAAAAAGCATGTAGAATAGTGTTGATTATTCTTAGATTCCATTTTTGTCCAGTAGATGATCAACTTTTTGTAATGTTCAAAATAAGTAAATTGTAGTGTCAATTCTGGCAAACAGAGTCAGAAATTTAATAGTGGTATATATTTGTTATCAGAATATTCTGGGTTCGTCTCAAACCTTATCACGTTGGCTATTTGAGTTCGATAAAATTGTTATATTCAGAATGTGTACCAGTGTAATTCATTATATCGAGGATTGCCAAACAAAACGCTTATTTATTTTTGTAGCCAATTCCTCGCGCAAGAAGTTTAACACCAAGTCCAATTCCTAGCCCAACTCGACAAATATCAAGGTACATGTAGTATCAACCTGAGATAGATAAGTATTTACATAGAAAAGATTGGTTTTATTCCAGCCATCAATTTCCAAACCCAAGGTAGGAATCAAAATTCGAACAAACAAATGAGTTATCTATAAGATTCGATGTGCTGATTGCAATTTTACTTACTACGGACAGCTCGTTAAAAACTAGAGTTTTACAACATATAGGTTGGTGTCTAGACCTGATAAATGTTGAAAAATAGCTAACCATGTAGAACAATGCGATTATAGAATACATTTTAATGATACAAAAATTGTACATAAAGAACAGAATTACCATGAACGCCTGTTTCTTGAGGCTTTCCGGCAATGATCATATTGTCGTCTCTATTGTTTTTAAGGCTCTTTTGTAGTCATTTAACGACGAAGACTGAAGCTTTTCAGTCGTAAGCTCTTAATAAAGTTTTTATAAAGTTTTTATTACGTTCCTTTAGTCAGCGACAACTTATTTCTTATCATGTTAATATGGTTCCTGACTGAACTTCAGAGTATTTTGTATAAGAATTATTGTGTTAATAGACCAGTTCGTAATCTCTACTGCGCATCAGAAGGGCGTTTTCTGCGTCGGAATAATACTTATTTCAATTCATAACATCTAGCTGATGCCGTAGTATAAGCGAGTTCGAAATTGTAAATGAAAATGCAAATTAATACTGCGGCCTTTGTCGGATTCAAGTAAGTTTTGTACCGACTTAAAACGTGTCATTCTGATGTGCAGTCGAGATTACGAACTCACGTACTCCCTCTCACTTGATTTTATTCCCTTCTGATTGGTTCTTTTACTTTGGATTTTTCTTGAATACACGCTCTAGTTCCATATGTTGGTATTTAGAAAAAATATCACAGGTGATATTTAGGGAAATGGACCACATTTGCTACATTAGCTATTTGCTTTTTATTAGGAAGCTATTCTATTTAGAACCCAATTTTAGCTATGCACGATTTTCAGACTACTCAATTTTCGGATAACATGATTTTCATAAGACACAACTTTTATATAGAACACAATATTAATAATGCATGATCTTCAGACTACACAATTTTCGGATGACATCATTATTCATTAGACAAAACTTTTATATACAACACAATTTTAATAATGCACGAATTTCTGATTACACAATTTTCGGATAAAATGATTATTCATAAGACACAATTTACATACATGTATAACCAAATTTTGATAATGCATGGTTTTTCAGGTGACAACTTTCAGGTTAAACATATTTTGATATCACAATTTTTGGATGCCAAAATCTTTGGTTCCCTAAACTTTAAAATAAAACGGACTAGTGTTCTTGGTTTGTCACCTCGTTCTATATTCTAGAAGGCACTTTAATACCGTGTCAAAATTTGAAAGGTGGTTGTTAAGTCCCTGGGATACTTTCAATTTATCGACTTAAATTGTCTAAAAGTGCACGGACACCAGGGGATTACTCCACCTACATTCTGTTACCAGGATGCCGCTCCCATAGTTGGATCAACTATCGGCAAAACTCCCGCACCCTATATAAATACTGTATTTGCTTTTGACTTGAATATTAATATAATTCCTAAAAAGAGTTCATTTGCAGGACAAGCTTTGTCCTACCAGTAACAGACTATTGAACCAAGCATTTTGAATGACGTTGTTTTACTTGTCTTCCACATTTTGTAGGAGAAGCTTAAGTCCGGTTCCACTGAGGCAGAGTACATTTAACCATAAAAGAAAATGTAAGTAGTTTATATAATGTGTAAGAACATTTGAAAATGTCGACATTCATTTAGTTTATAAAAAGGCTTGTTCCCCTGTTACATAGCATAGGTTTTTCTTGGTATTTACAAGTGCAAGAAGAAATGAGAGCATGCTTGAATATACAATAAAAGCATTTCCGAATCCAGTTAAAGTATAATTTCATATCCCTACTAGACCGAACTTTTGCAGGTATTGAAGCACCCCACATTTGTAACCTAGCTAGCTGAACTCTTTAAACATGTCAATTATCTACGCTGAGCTAGAACTGTCACTTTACATGACAAACACGAACGGAATATGTCAGTCTCTGGCCGTCTTATATCCTTGATTAATTTAGTATTTTGAATTTCAGTCTTTTCAGAGGGCCTTGATGTTGGTGTTAGTCCATCAAAAAAAGCATTTCCTGATAACTCCATGCAACATTCGTCGTCTCACAACACTTGTGAATCAACTCAACTTCCCTTCGCTGCGGATGACGACTCAGGAATCGAAACGACTACACCGACTACTCCAGTTACTTCAATGTTGTTTTGTGAAACTTCACATTCCAGATTACCTTGTTACCGCCCAAAATATACACCACCTCGTTCCCCCCTTGCACGGCCTTCGAACCCAGGTGGCAATGAGGAATCAAAAAGGTTTTCATTGGATGCTCCACCTTGCTTTACTTTCGCACCTGTAGATTGAGAAACACATTGGAATTATTTATGGTAGGTGTATATTTTAAACTTTCTGAATCACGAGAAGGAGGGGAAAGAGAGAATATTCCAATTTGCAGCAGAAGTTAAATTTAATCTGAAAAGCTCACTTTACAAGTCTCTCTTATTTCTACTGGGCAAAATTTTTCATGTGAAAAATTACTCTTTGTTTTTCTAATTAATTCCACTTGTGAGCTCATAAGGCTTAACTTCAGGCGGAATTTTCCGGGCGGACGGAATTTTTGTTTGCCTTAAAGCCTGATTTCCAATTGGCAGAATTTTCCGTGCGTGTTGCTTTTCTCTTGGTTCTCATTGGCTCACGGGAACTCTTGGATTCTTGAAGGTCAATAAGCCAAAAAAGAAACGCAGTGTGCGCGAAAAATGTCGTCAAATGAAAATTAGCCTTAAGAGTTTTAAGGTAGAAGAAATCGGTAAAGATAAATAGCTAATTTCCCCCAAGCGAAAGATTATACTAGTGGAAATGAAGGCAAATATAAAATTAATCTTTTTTCCTCACAGAAAAAGAGCTTTGAAGTTCCGGCAACATGGCGGCCATAACGTCTGGTGAAAACCGTGACTACTTAATCCCAACATTAATGTACTCCGACGTACAATTCAATTTTGAACATTTCGTAAGACTCATGGCCTGTAACCTTTGTTTAATTATCTGGAAAATTTTGAGAACGAATGAATTAGAACAGTTACATAGAAATGTTGGATGCTTTATGGGCAGTGTCAATTGACGAATAAAGTGCGAAAAGGATGGTACATTAGCGTAACTGAAAGCTGAGAATTTTAGCATTTCTAGCAAAGGCCCTTCGCCTGAGATTGGAGAATGTTCTATTTCACTCTCTGACGATGGATCTTATAATTTTTTTTCTGCATTCGGCTTAGCAATCATAGTACTGCTGACGCTTAGTGCGTCTTTTCTTTTTTTGTTTTTGTTTTCTTTTTTTCTTTTTCGCCTATATTTGCTGTATTGTATTTTATTACATTTTATTTTAATTTATTTTTTATTGTATTCTATTTTATAGTATTATATTGTATTTTTTTAGTTTCATTTCTTTTCTTCTTCATTTGCAGTGTAAAAAGTTAGTTCATAAAAGCAAGATTTAAAAAAGGAAAATCCACTAA
The DNA here is from genome assembly GCA_036872915.1 of Nanipora kamurai. Lineage (NCBI taxonomy): Eukaryota > Metazoa > Cnidaria > Anthozoa > Scleralcyonacea > Helioporidae > Nanipora > Nanipora kamurai. The sequence continues at coordinate 346,532 of JBAHVQ010000451.1, read as the reverse complement.
AAATGTCATTCTGCTCCGAAGTCAACTGGCTTGGCATAAAAAAAATCTCTACTGTGTCACGAACAAAGTAATAAGCTTACCGAATATTTATATAGATTCAGTTGATTCAAGTCAATACAAATCGTAGTGATGTCTAAAAGAGTAGAATACAAATTAGCTCGAACAAATAACGTTAGTGGCAGTCGATCGTACTTTATAAAGAAGCTGACTTTGTATGATAATTTTTCAATTAACTGTATTTTAAACTTCTTGTAGAAGTAAGTGCATAAGTGTATACTTTTTGGTAAACTCTGACTATGTACGTATTTCTTAAACCTGTCTAACCGCTAACGAAATTCAATGCAATTCGTTCGTAGAACGAATGTGTCGAATCTGGGCACGGTACTATATATAGCAATGTAAAAGTGATTTTATATAAAGTTTTCCTGTTTCTTTGTACATAGAATATAGAGAATATAACGGTAAGAAAAGAATTGTGTTGTTTTCAATGTTTTCATTTGGACAAGGAAACCTGACAGAGATGACTGCAGGGCCTGGTTCAAATATGGTTTCGAAGGGTTCGCCTGAAGACTCAGTTGAGGGTATTTGAGCCTCGTGCGAACTACTGAGTTTTTTCACCCGGGAAAATTGTCACCTGGTTTCCCCTTCAGTATTGCAATCTATTATACAGCATCTGTAAAGATTTTAAGGGCTTTAGCACAGGCAGCATTTGCAAAAGTCTTAGACCAAGTATTTCGACGGTTTAGGAACGTGTTGGAGGATTCAGTAAATCTAAAATGTGTGATTTGCATGGCTGTTTCAACAGTTTACCGGCATGAATTTTTGCACCAATCAACTGCCTGTTTACAGGTATCAAAGTGCATGCAAACGCACTAAATATATTCACATATACACGTATGTGAATGCATTTTGATGGGCACATGTGTTTTTGTGAGCATCAAGATACCAGGCTTTCGCATTTTTTCTATTATCTCAGTTCGACTTGCATTTCGCTTCTGGGAAAGTAAGTGAGAGTTGGTTGTGTTCATAACCTTATTCAAGTTCTCCATACAGCTGTATCTTTGATATTTTGGTTCCAGATTACATACAGTGGGATTTCGGTGAATGTTTGCCAATGAGCTTCATAAATTGTCGTTCTACGTTGGTTTTTGTCATTTTTCTTTGCGGTGGATTGAACCTTTCAGGCGTTGTCTTTTTTAACTAGTGTTACCAACAGGGTCGTGGTTGAGGAGTTTACAAATTTGACATTCAGTGTAAATTAGTTACGATTGAAGGTGTCCTCGCAGATTGGAGAGGCCACTTACAAAACAACTACACTGCTTTATATCTAATGCCAAGCACTCCTAACTTATTACGGATAGATCCAGACCACTCGAGGGGCGCACGGACAAAACTGAAATTATAAAAGACACACTGAAGTTGTCCGTTTGGCCCTCGCGTGGATTAGGACGAGGACTAGCCAAATGATCCGTTACAAGAATAGCTAATACATGCGGCGTTATACTCCATTTACCGTCTTGTTCTTGGTGACAACGCTGTAGAAGAAACAGAATGGAATAGCCCAGTTTCCGGAAGATTGGTGGACACCGTGAAACTGCGAGTAGCGACAAAGTACATTTTAAGAACATACTTTTGGCAGTTTTTTTATAACCCGATCTACCCACCACAGTGTTGAGCACTTTGCCAGCATAGACGTTGCTCCGATACTTTGAAAGAAAATCTTAACTCCTGTTGTTGTTCCTATTGTAAATCCCTATTGTTGCTATTAGGCAACATTAATTTAATCAGTCTAACGCCAAACCATTTGACTCATTAAGGAAAGACCTCCCAGCCTCAGGAGATCAGCCCTCCCCAACGCCGTCTGCAATCCTGTTGTGAGAGAAACACTGAGATTCGAGGCAGGAAATTCCATACAGATAACGTCATGTTCCAAGATCTTGGTGGTGCACCTGATTGGCCAAGTTGAAAACGGAAATAACCCGTTACACGCCGGCCAGGCGATGAAAATCTGATATGGCGGAGACAAAGAATAATAGAAATCTATTGATTTAAAAACAGTCCGTTCTGTGTCCAATCAGTGTAGAAGATCATACAAGTCGATAGATTTGTGGGTTTAATGCCAGGAGTTGAAGGGAAGTCAACGACTTGCGGGAAATTTTACCTTGGTTGTTTCATCGGGTGGCATGAGTTGTTTCCGTTTTCAATTTGGCAAATCAGATTCGGAATCAAGTCTTCAAGACCATCACCGCACATGGCTACATCCGTATGGAATTTGCTGGCTCGCGTCTCGGACCCTCTCTCGAGCAGGCCGCGTTGGAGAGGAGGGCTGATCTCCTCAAGCTAAAGACGTCTTAGCAATGTGGGCAGTAAAGGGTAAAACTTGATAAAAATAAGATCTACTGTACGGACTGGGACGAGAGGGAGTCATGGCGGACATGTTTACGAAATGTTAAAAAATGGTTGCACCCACTCAGCCAATCATGATCGACTATTTCGATGTACTATATTCCATAGTGTTTAAATTCGTCAAATGGTGTGGAATTTGAAGCACAGGAAAAATGCGGGATTTAGAAAAGAGTATTCACAGTGACTCTATTGAATTCATTAGCAACTCCATATAGAGCCCACTGCGAGGAACTACTGTTTTTTTTTATCTTCTACACTTGTTGCACCATTTGCACTTCCTTAACTCTTTCCTGTCCGAGGACTTTCCTTACTCTTAACGAGAAAATCGTCTGGCGTTAGCCAGAGTTAAATACTAAAGTCTCCATGGGACACTGAGGTCCTATACAGACAGGAAGGAGTTAAAGCAAAAGCGATGTTCATTTGAGCAATTCACATTATCAATAGAGCTTGTAAAACTTTAATAACGTCAATTAAATTTCAATAGCGGTAAATGGAAATTCATTTGAGTTAAATTGAAGTTCAATGACGTCAATGTAAAAAATATTAACATTTATGAAATTTCATTAGCGTAAATCAAAATTCAATAAGAATAATGAGAAAATCAACAAATAAAATAAAAAGTCAATTAGCGATAACTCGTATATATTAATATATGTTTTACGAAGAAGACTGGTAATAACAATTACCAAGACTGGCAATGTCTACAGGAAATTGTTGCACAAGATATAGCACTGTTTTCAGATGTGTGCGTCTAGAGTAAGCATTACGATGATTGAACAAAGAAGGATACAGAGAATTCGCAGGATAAGAGGGAAAGGTTAATACTGCTTTTGAAGAACCAAAACAAGACTATATCTTCGAATGGCGGATACTTTAGAGTTCAATCGCTCAACTGCCACAAGGATAATATCCAAAGAAGGGAGGGTTAACGCATATACGTATATTAATATATGTTTTACGAAGAAGACTGGTAATAACAATTACCAAGACTGGCAATATGTACAGGAAATTATAGCACAAGATACAGCACTTGAAACGTCTTTTTCAGATGTGTGCGGCTAGAGTAGGAGTTACGATGACTGGACAAAGAAGAAATCAGATAATTTCGCAGAATAACAGGGGAAGGGTAATACTGCTTTTTGAAGAGCCAGAACAAGACTATATCTCAGAATGGCGGATACTTTGGGATTGAATCGCTCAACTGCCACAAAGATAATATCCAAAGAAAGGACGGTTAAGAGTCCTTACGAATCTTGTTTTTATCTTCCTGCAATATTCTCTCTCTCCTTCTTGGTTCAGTCATTGTAACGTGCAGTCTGGCAGCACTGCCAGCACACATGTGAAAACAACGTTTTAAGTGCTAACTAAAACTCGCTGTTTGACTTTTTATTTTGTTTTGTTGATTTCCCCATTTTCTTTTTGATTTTGACGCTAATGAAATACCATAAACGTTAATGTTTTTTACATTGAAGTTATTGAGCTTCAATTTAACGGAATATTTAATTACTTGTTGTAAATGAGTTTACTTTTAGCGCAGTTATAATTTGATTGGCGTTGTTGTAATTTGAAAGGCACTATTGAAGATGACAACCGCTCTAATGAACACGGCTTTCGCTTTAATGAAGGGCAAAACGAGCATTACCTAGCACTGAGTCTTTCCTCTACTAGCTTGATTTGTTTAAGTGCGTAAATCCATATTTCAAAATCTTTAACCGGCTCAGATCATTTACCTTTAAAACAACAAAAAAAAACACAGAAAATTCTACGAAGCAAGCATTAGCTTGCGAAGTCCTTCCACTTCCACTACCACTAACTGATTTATGTTGAAATAAAGTAATCAAACTTTTAAGAAAAATAATGAATATGTAATGAAATGTCTCCAGGAGATTGAGATCTTTACGTTCGAATTCAAAAGATGCGAAACAGTACCAATGGATATAAATCCCTTCATGGTTGCAACCACTTTCTTAGACAGTTACAGAATGGTCACTTGCGCTCTATGGGATAGAGACTCCCTCGAATTAGACAGAGGGTCGCTCAGGGCCTTAGTTGAGTTATATTTAAGTTGCAAATAAGTCTATCTACGACTTTATTCCTTCACTGTTGTATTGGTGGCTGCATGGGATCCAACCGCATTGTTTCACCAGGCGTAAAATGTAAAGGACAGGAAGATATCCGAGAATCTCTGAGAGATGTTGAAATTTACGTGTTACTGAACTAGTGCTCTGATCACTAGGTTTGAAAAGTATTTAGCCGGACACCTAAACGAAGAGCTGAATGTTTTCTATCATCAGTAAAATGTTCGGTGAGAAATAGCCACAAGGCTTTATCGAAAAGACTCACCGAAGGGTATGAGGGTTTGGCTTTATTAAAGCACAAGAAGGAATGCAATAGGCGAATGAGAAACGACGGTGAAGCATTACACTCGTATTTATCATCCCCTCGTTTGGCTTATGTTAGGGCATATACACGCCCACGCCCGATCCATAACCAGAAGAGCTCAGTGTTGATATGAAAGGAACAGAAGTTTGGAACAGAAAGCTGCGCTGGCGTTCTATAATAAGCGGAAAGACGAAAATATTTTGTGTCAGTTTATCACCGGTATAAACCCTGATCTGAGGGAAGTTCTGACGTTGCAGACCCCTGCAGACATAGTAGTCAAACGGATTGCAAACCTGGAGCGTGAAAAAGAGGCAATAAACCATCCAGTAGCCGCTGTCATGAAACCGCAAAGTTCACAAGAAAAAAAAAAGATGGATCGCACGATTGACCAGAAAGTGGAGGAGAAACTTAAAGAGCTTTTGAAACCGAAGGACCTGGCAGTTAAGGCAGCGTTCCAGAATAGAGGTAAAACAGGATCTCCGAGACAAGGACCAAGACGAACAGATGTTTGCAGAGCATAATCCTGACACCGGCTTTAGATGATAAAATGGGACCGACTGTCGTCACAAACCACCGGCACCATCCACCACAATCAAGACAGTTTACGCCGAACGTGCAGCAAGAAAACACAACTACCAAATGGAGACTGCAGTGAATAAGACAAAGAGCATTTTTCTCCTGGACACAGGAGCAGAGGTCAGTCTTACCAGTTCACCAGTTCTAGGGCTGATGTTAAAGGAATCCAAATTAAACCCGGCGTCAGTAACTCACCAACCCATTGCTAGGAAAGGGGAGACTGAGGTCCTACTAAAGCTTATTTGGGCAACTGGAAACTACTTGGACTCGTCTAGTTGTAGATAATTTAGTTGAGTCGGTAGTAGGAGCAGATTTCATGGACTGTCATCTTAAAAATCCTTGGAGAATTGAGCACAGCAGGCACATGTCACAAAAGTGTGAAGTTACAGTCTTTGACCTGTTTATATCAAAGATTCGCATGGTTACAGGATTCATTTTGTTTACATCAGTGTCACTTGAACCATCAAAACCCAAACTAAAGTGGTGCTTCAAACGATGCTGAACTAGATAGTTATGATAATGTGGGCCCATTGCCTTATTCAAAATAGCACTGGTCTTTGATCTCCCTGGTGCATATGATCATGCAACATCACTGTCAGGAAAAATGCTACTAAACAATGGCCCTAAATGATCCGCGGTTGCAAGTGGAAAGTTGTATTGAATAAGAAAGTTTGTTACCATGGTTTCGGCTCTAATAACCGCTGCATTGGTCGATAATTCTAATGGTCAAAACAACTGCGAAACTGATGGCTGTCTTTTTGTTGTTTTCAGTAGTCTTTTATGAGTTATTGTATCACAGTGATCCTTGACATCTTTAAGGCCTCGGCGACTACAGCGAATGATTTTGTTGCTAGGGACACAGTGGAAAGAATACTCGTTTCACACAACTCGCATGGGATAATACTGCGATACCTGGCTACTCCAGGATACGACACCTTTTTTCTCTTGGTAATGGGACCTTCTGGCTCTAAATCTCTGAGTATGTCTCTGAGTATTTTCTGTCTCTGACGTTCATCTTTGTCTTCATCTAATGCAATGACTGCATCCAGGTTTTCGTCGCCACTTCGTGCCATCTTGATTTTGACTGTTTTATTTTATCACTTGACTGGGATTACTGACTTATACATAACTGGACTGCGGTACCTCATCAAAATGTGTTCCCATTTTTTTTCAAGATGGCGGATTTATATGTTCTCATGTTCATGGCAGTGACCACTGGCCGATATTTCAGGCTCGAATATAATCAACGACCAATGAAATAACTTATAATTCTCCCGGACGGACCGTTTACGGAGCAAAGCGATGTTAGGAAAATGACTTCATTTCCTTGAAAACCAAGCCATTTTTGCTATTTCTCATTGTCAGAAACATGTTAGATAACTGCTTAGGTTATTGAAAGATCATTCGAATGAAGATTGAAGACAGGGTTCAAGACTCGAAAGTGTTCTTTTGGTAATAAAAAAACAAGCATACGCTTAGTAATTGTGTTCTGCATTGCTGTTCGAACTGACGAATTGGAAACTGTGACCGCAGCAAAAAAACTAAAGAAGGCACCGAGTTGTAACACTGATTCACTCAAACCAAGGTCCTCTAACAGTTTAAGGAAAGGACTCAGAAATCGCCAACATCTCTGTTGAAAACACGGGCCAGTGATCGCTACCACTAGCAGAAGGACATATATATTGTAGTGTCGACGCCATCTTTTTGGGGATACTTCTGGGACACGCAGTCCAGTTACGTTTAGGTCAGTGGTAACATAGGTGCATTTTATCTGCACATGCGCTATGTCATTAACTCGACCTATTCTTCTTTTGAAACAATAAAATACGGCCGTAATTTTAAAGCTGCGAATCCAAAACATTACAACATCACTCATATTTTAACAAAAAAAAAATATATACATATATAATAAAACCATGACGATAGCACAGGTCACACTATTAAGTGTTTGTGAAGGCTGTCAAGGAGGATGTAGCACAGAATATAAAAAAAATCGGATGAGGATACTTACCAGCATTTTATGTTTCAGACCAACATAACCGTAGTTTCCTGGTAAGAAAACGTCATACCAGTGGTTCAAATTGCACAGAAAATCTAAAGATTAGTTCAGGGGAGATAAGCAAATTGTAACTGTCAAGATGGGACGAAAACCTAAGCAGCAAATTTACCTCTAATTTTGTTGAATTTAGTAGTGAATTATTACGCAAAAAAGCCCTTTAATCTTACCTGATTATCATATTCATCTGCTAAGGAAGATCAGAACAATAAACACGACTCTGTAAGCATTTCAATCTCCTTCCAGAGCGCCTAAATCCGCCAACGCCACGAGTCTGTCAACGATCAACCACCGCTTTTGCACATGCGCAGACAAAATGTACCTTTGTTGTCAGTGGTTGGGGTTCTCCCAGTGAACTGTAAAGAGACTGGGACGCTAACTCCATTTACGAGGCGCTATGATTGGATGAAGCCAAATTGGCACTGCTTGCGAGCAACATGCGAGCTGAGTGGCCGAAGGAGTGAGCCGAATCTTCGATTGTAAACAGCGTGGTCATAGCGATTTTAAAAGTTGTTTTGCAGAAAAATCGGCGCTAAATATTGTTTTAAAAAAAGCCAAAACGATGAAAAAAAGACGATAAAGAAATTCTATTCGGATTATGTGATGATTGTTTTTGAAAGCGACAAGGAAGTCTCGGAATAGCACATTTATTTGCTGATGTGCAGCGCTATAAATATTTTGTCAAGTATGCTGTTACCTGTAAATTGATTTGGTGTTCAGCAAAACGATTTTGAAAAGAAATGGTGATGTACTACTTTAATATTATTTACTTACAATTTCATTCATTTCTGAAGAGGATGAGCTTGGTGAGTTGCAGTATATTTTCTCTATGAAAACCTCACCTGTGAAATGCAACCTTCGTGTTCTTCTCTTTAATTAGTTTTTTCGAAACTTTTTTAATATTTTTCTGCTTGCTACCGCAGCTAGAGATGACACAAGCAGTAGGCATGTTTTTTTATGCTTAAACCAGTTTGAAAATAACAGAATTTGTTGTGTTTTTGAAATATTTTGAAGAAAACCTATGTATTTGTTTACGCTTTG
>JBAHVQ010000451.1:289234-310412 GCA_036872915.1 Nanipora kamurai | reverse complement strand
CAGGGATTCGAACCCGCGACCTTCGGTTTACTAGTCCGACGCTCTACCAACTGAGCCACAGGTCAAGTTGGGAGCTATGATCTATGGTTAGCAAATGTTGCGATTTTGTAGTATATACTACACAAGTGTCTAGGGTGATACGCCGGCACCGATTGACCAGTCAAACTGCCGATATCGTTTGCTATTCACCTTCTGAGAAAAACACAATGACTTATCTTTTAGCTTAGGTGACTGTAGCAGAAACCTCAAAACGACGGTCGAAAGGTATTTACTGGTAAGTTTTTAACCATTATTTTTAGCCCAAAATGCTGTATAAAATTCTGGACAACATGTTTTGTTTATGCAAATATTAAGCACTTTTAGTAAATCTTACACCTAGACTTTCGTCCACAAAATACACATCCGACCAATGTTTTAACCCGAACCCATGGGTCTTGCAAGAAAAAAGGAATTAATGTTCGTGAATAAATACGTACCTGGTAAACCCTTTGGCCCTGGAAAGCCTTTTTTTCCTAGATGACGTTAAGAATAATAGAATTGACATCAAATTCTTCTTATTCATTTCAAGATAATCTTTTCATGACCTTACCTATGTAGCATATTAACCTGGGGAGAACTTGGCCTCCCTGACTCATGCACCCCAAACCTCTAAACGTGTTGTGAGAGTATACAAAAATATAAGCAGTTCTAAAGAAAAGAAATACTTTTAAAAACACGTTTAGTTCCCAAAATGTCACCTCATAAATTTTGCGCCCTGGTCAAGTACCCTCGCCTACCTAGCTACGACCCTGAATGTATTTGTCTATCAAATGTGCTATTTGTTTTGTACGTAGTTAATATGTAGGTAGGCGTGGGGTGAAAAAGATTTATCTTCAACTTTTTTGTTCTGATAATACAACTATCTTTTGTACATGTTCAAGGATGTTTATCCATGCAGTACATGTTGTACAAAAATATTATGTGGGAAGGCATAATACCTGCAAAACCAATTATACTTTAACATGCCCCTTTCAAGTACGATTTAACGAAATAGTTTTAAATAGTGACCTAATTCTCAAAAACGTTTCCACCCCTGAAATAACCCTGAAATACTGAAAGGAAAATCAAAGCGTTTAATTTTACTCAAGGAATATTAAGCAAACGTTTTATGAATAAACAATACACAAACCAAGCTTTTGCACGATACTTCAAAATGATTTAACAAATTGCTCGTAATATGCAACAAACAAATTTCATGTCCGCATGAATCGCAATCACTCTTTAGATTGTTCTATGAAAAGTCTATTTAGTACAACACTTATTGAATACTGTCAAATTACCACGTCTCCCTTTTCTCCCCTCGTCACCTGTAAAATAAAACAAAGAAGACTGTCATCCAACTATAACAGCATAACTATTTAATTTAACTTGTTTAAAGAATTATTCGGACAGGTTTAGAATTTCATATTCTGTTCTTTGCACATTTCCAACGTCCAAAGGCGCATTACGCCTTATATGCAGGCGATAAGGGTAATTTGCAAGGTACATTGCTTATTTAACGTATTTTACTTGGAAAACGATACATCAGTGACAAGTTTATATCAAAAATAGTTTAAGTTGTGTTAGCTTCTTTATTTTCTGACCTTTTTCGCCTTTTTGTCCCTTTAAATGTTGGTGAGATCCTGTGGCAATAAAGGAAAAAAATAAAAAACTGACTTAATTGACAGTCATTAAAGGCCACCAAATCCGAATAGCTTATCCTGTCCATAGGTTGCATCGAGTGAAATATTCTATTCAAATTTTGAAAAATCGAACCCAAAATTTCATTCAACAATTCGTTAGTTACCTATCAGTAGATAAAATTTAAAAAGAAGATTTTGTAAAGCATCGGTATAGCCGGCCTCTGGTCATCGATTAATCAGTAGTTATATTTAGGGTTTTCAATCTATCTTTTGACTGCATCAAGAGACAAAGATTGCGTAAAATTGATTTGCCAATGTTTTATCAATGTAGCAGCTTTGACATCACGTGAATACCATGAACAAATTTCAATAAGCAATTAGCATTATGACGCCATAACAGTCATTTTCTAGCATGGTCTGGAAACTCGGCTTACTTTGAAAACGGCCAAAACAGAAAGAAAATGGCTCTCACCGTGCATAAATCTTTTGTTTTATGGTAATCAATATATAATCGGTACGGTAGAGAGACTTAATTGTTAAACAAAAACGTTTTTATTAGTGATCATGCCAAATACCTGCAGTGTTGTGCCGTTGAATCTCTTTGAAGGTTCACTACAAGATTGAACAAAGAGTTTCCAGAGTCTGACGATGTCCTTCGGTTCACAATAGCACAGTGTAACTACAGCAGCTAGATCAAAAAGCTTTGGAGGCCGTTTTGTGATTAAAAGAAAGTATTGTCGATTTACTTTTTGTTCCCTGATCAGTCAGCGATAGCTAAGAACATTTATGGCAAGATTTTGAGCTATATGTTGTATACTGACTCACTAATAATACTTTTCTTTGAGGCGATAAAAGCCGCGAATTAATGGTTAAGGTATGAAAATCAAATCTATTCAATAAATTCTCGACGAATCTGAGGTCAGCTGTACGAAGCCGGGATAACTTATCCAACGGACAAGCCTTGAAAGAACTTCGCTATTCACGCCTTGAACCTTATGGCTGTAATCCTAAAGATTGCCTAACGGCCACGTTGGCATTCTTTTAACAAAGAAGGTTCATTTGCAATTTTCTCCTTGTAACATCCAAAATGGCCGCAGTATCTTTGTCTTTTGAATCTCAAGGGATTGATTGTAACTTGGCCATAGACATAGTGCCATTCAGTAGATAATATTTAACTAATTTGGTTGTCCATAGCGAACTTGGATTTTATAGTTTTACTTGCGTGACTCTTTTAAGTCCTCTCACATGAACTTATGCTTCGGATAAGCTATTCAGGTTCGTTCAACCGGTTGTGGGTTATCTGGTATGTTCTGCCTGAATTTGAAATTTGCTTCTTCGGAAAGTATCATCAGGATTTAGGGTTGTGTAAAACCTAAAGTTGGTAATTTTCTAACCATTAATCAGGTGAGAGTATGAACACAACCAACGGCGGCGACTCGATGCAGAGTTTCTGATTAGTAACCGACATACAATTTGTCATTTGATAAATATCATAAATTTTCTGATTAAGAAGTGAAATATTCGACTGCGTTTGCAATTCTCCAGGACACCAAAAACTTACTGTTGATTTAGAATGGCTTGGATTCCGACCAATACCTTGAAAATATCTTTCATAGCATGATCTCTGTCCGGTAAACAATTATGAAGACTGGTTTAACTTGTTACGTAATGTTTATTCGAAGTCTCTCCCACAGTATAGTGGTCTATTTTTGATTTTTAGGTTAAAAAGCAAATTTAATTTCTGTCCTCTCAGCTAATGCATTTCTTTTGGCCATTTGAGGCATCATATCTGTCTTTCTGAGAGCCAGGCTCCTCTTTCCTCTACCTCTCGCGAAAAGTAATTTCGATTTCTTTTGCCGATTTTCCAGTTATTTGACGAAGGCAAAGCTTTTTAAAACACGTTTCACCTTTAGAAACAACTGCACATTGTTCTTTTGGTTATTCCATCCAAAGCGAAGTCTAAATTATTGAGATAAGTATTGTTTCTGTACACAGCCAAAATCTTTTCTACCTTTTGCAAGATTTTTAGTTTTTTTTAACAAACCTTTTGACAAGTCGTAACAATCAGGCCAGTATGCAATCGAAATAAAATAGGTTAAAAGACCACGGGAGAATTTCAGCCTGACTGACCTTTTAGGTACGAAGACCCAGGTATAAACTGTATAAAATGACTGAGACCCAAATTGCATGTCAGACGCTATACATAATATGCACAGTGTCTGACATGCAATTTGGGTCTCAACGTTTTTGCTTTGACACCTCCAACATTAGTTAATGAAGCTACCTCAGGGTACAAGGTTGACACTTGCGAGCATGTTGCAATTTGGAAATGTGCTGAGCCATGGCACGTTTCATAAAACAACCTTTAAGAGGCCTATTGACAACAGTTATGTGTCCACAACTTGTTACAAAGTTGCGAACTGTGCCTTACAGACTTGTCACTACAAAGCGAATCCAGCGGTGTAATATCAGCTTGTGACACAGACTGTAACTAGGCCGCTGCAAGCGTATTCAAAACCTGTGCGATTTGGTCTTGTGTATTGCATGACGTTTACAATTGCTTGATCGTTTCATCTTTAAATAATTCAAATTAATTCTTCAGATGTTGCAGAGTTCATGGGGGAATGAAACTTTGACTAACGTCAAAAAACTATATCTAGCAAACGAAAGGTGGTCAGGTTATGGTAATAAATTACCTGTGGGTAATATCAAATCGTCCTTATTCCTTTACTAAAAGAGACTTTACATGGAAACAGTAATCTAAGTGTTATTGACCACTAACATAATAAATAACAACGTACATTTATTATTCTTCGCCCGAGTTGTGTGTTGCTTAATACAAATAAAGTCAAGTCACCTATTGTTTACTTTCAGTTCTACTAACATTCTTACCGGCCTTTTTTACGACTTGACTTGAATCCAAGTGTCTTCTGCTACGTTGACTGGATTCATCTGCTTCAAGTGGCAACTTTAAATTAAGACGGATATGGTAAGTCCTCTAAACTTGACTTTTGTGCATAATTGTATTCGCTGACGCACTCCAACTAATCTGTGGTATCAATGCAGTTGTTTTGGAAACTGCGGTTGTTGTATTAGCTACGAAATATAGGAATTTAATGCAAACCTTTCGTATATCACCGTAGACCTCTTCGTCTAGCAAACCGTCATCACCTTTTCCACCTATTGCAGTGAAGTCAAGTTTTTTCCCAGTTTGTTTGTTCTTCAGAATCTCTTTTAGCTGCATGATACTCTCCTCATGACGATAAATTGTGCACCAGGCTAAAATAAGGCCACTTGTGAGTAGAAGAGAGTACAATATACCAATGTTGACAACGTAGAGAGGCAATACGATGTATCTTGCTCCTTTGGAGCCCATCGCGTTCTAGCTAGCCATAATAAACAACTGTATTACGAACAAATTAAGACATTTGAGCGCCCCACGTTAGCGAAATTTTGTACAGTTAGTTCACTTGAAGCAAGTGGTTTCTTCCAAGAAATGCATTTATGGATCCGATGCATTGTTTTTATACTACAGTGATTTCGACATGAATATTCAGTGTTTGTTTATAGATTACCGACAATGTAGAGTGACAATACGATGACCTTTGCCCCTTTGGAGCCCAACTCGTTCGATCTTACCACTAAATACAAACGAATACGGAACAAACACTGATACATACCTTATTACGCCTCAATATAAAAAAATTATATTTGTACTGAAATATATTGCAGAAAGCCGCTGTAAATCATGATACAAAGTAAAATACGTGACCGTAAATTCCTTACCTCGAAGTTACTTAATAAACAATTATTCGAGCCAAATTTAGTTTCAAACAATGGTACGTCAAGTTATTGTCCATTTGGAAACTATCGTGGGCATACATGGAGCGATTTTTAATAATTTATCAACAGGACATTGGTTATGTTATGAGTTCTTGCGAGTTGACCTGAACATTTTTATTAATTAAAGGTCTAATTGGTCTAATTTGAGTCAAAGTTACTTGGTAATTCATCCTTAGTTATATTCCATCTCTGATACTCACACTCAGTTTGGCTTTTTTAAGAAACCGGCCATGGCGTGTCCTATTAAATTTATCTAAGCGATTTACTTTTGTTAATTAAGGTTATATGCGGTTTTGGTCACAAGTGGCTTTATGCCAGCTGGATCAACAGTTTATCGTTCTGGTCACCATTACAGTTGCATATGTTGGAGATGTTTGTACAAGACGTTGAGCTACGTCGCGTATCCCGATTGAGTGTCTACGGAAATTATATTTTCAGCCCGGTTTAACCAAGCTTAGATGCCTTGATACAATGGCACAATAAGGTCTTTTGTACGAGAGACAATAAACCTAAAACAAGCCACGATGGTCCCTTTTGAAGTTGTTGTAGATTAAAATAAGCTGCGGATATGGTATAAATTAAGTCCCTACAGACTCGTATAAATGCACTGTCCTCGGTTAATATTGGGCGCTGCTTATTATCTCTCGTATAAACCGCCCTGGTGTATTAAATATTGGACAATGGCACAGCAGCACATTGGGGTAGTTTGTACAAAAGAAAGTAAGCCGTGAACACTCGCATAAATGGACGACTAAAGAAAAGCTGTAGCGAATTCAAGTCGCCAAAAATACTGGAACAAATGTATTGTTCGTTGCCTATACTAGCTGCGACTTATTTTCCCTCGTATAAAACAGGAACTTGGATCTTGTTTTCCCTCCTATAAAATAACTTTCAAAGCCGCTGCTTATATAAACTAAACTGCTAGAATAAACTGCGAAGACTCGTATAAATGATCAATTGTCAAGTTGTTTGCGACTATAATAAGCCGCTGTTAATTAAGTCGCAAAAAAGTCTCAAATATCTTCACCGTTTGTGACTCATTTAAGCCAAGGCTTACATTTGATGCGGGTTATTTCTCCCATATGAACGGCTTCGACGGCCAATCCCATCCTGGTTTCACCCCACGGTTTAACTTGCTTAGAAATGGATCTACGCGTATAATTTTTACAGCAACGTTTGAATTTATACACTGCACACGAGCTCATAGAACTGGACTATAGATCTGCATATTTGCCATAACAACCTTCAATAAATTACAGTTACTTAATTTTTCTCGTTAAATAGGAGGGCCAGAGATGACCTGTAAGACAAGATCTTACATAAAGATGAATTTAAGCAAAAATAACTACATAGAAAGGACCTGCGCAACACTAAAACCGATAAAAATACGAAAAATAAAAGAAGAGAATAAAAAATACTAAGTAGGCTTAATAAGTTATTTTCTTTGCCAAGACCTAATTCAGAATTTTGAAGTCTAACGAAACCACATCGCAAACATGTCACCTCCCGTAGAGCACCAATCCCAGACAAACCTCAGGCAAGTAAGTTTGCTATAGGATCATAGTCCGACTGGAATGCATTTGTCGAATCACGATTTTCGTAGCTTGAACTTGGACTAAAGTCAGACTCTATGATTGGGACACCTAGCTCGGACCAATAACGAAGAAAATTTACTGCAGACTAAGTTTATTGCAAATTATCTAAACTGTATGAGTTTTGTCGGGCGTCAACTAAATTTGGTTTAAAAAAGTATGAAAATTTGCCCATTCTGCTATTCACTCGAGTTTAGTCAGCAAATTAAACATTAAGAATTGATGATCCAGGCGGAAATCGAACTCGAGTTAAAAATATAATGGCCCAGACAATATATTTAAATAGAAGCATGACAAAGGCTGTAGCGGGTTTTATCTATATAAAGAGGACGGGTGTCCAGTGTTTTGATGATCGGTTAGAATGCTACTTAAAGCGGGATTTTTGCGGATTTTTCCGGTTAGGGGTGAGATTCCCATATGCTCTGAAACACGTGTGTATAAATGTCGAATAGTTTCTCCGACATACAAAGCTCCACGTCTTTGACACTTAAATTTATAAACCAAGTGCGATCTTAAGGTATGGTCATTAGGTAAGGTGCGATCTTTGGGTGAAAACACTTTTGAGGTTTTCTTATTCGGAGTTGAAAACAGCATAAGTCGAACAAATATTGAAACATCGATTGATAAGCGAATAGATTAGACCTTTTTATATCTGAAAGGGATGAAGGAATCGAAGAAAGGAAGCCGGTAAACGTTGGTTTCCGATAAACCGATGTCAAAAAAGAACCACCACAGAGGTTAACACGTCAAGAAGAGAAAGAGATTTGTTTTTCTCATGTCTCCGAGTAAATCGTATGTTAGAATGTTTGGAATTCAAGTACTTTAAAGACGGAGTAACATAGTCACGAGAACGGAATAAAATAAAACATTCATCAGCATAGCGGCGAAAATACAGAGATTTAATTCTGGAGGGAAATTTTCTAGCCAATCAGATTCATGATGCGAAAGGAACATATTTGCAAATGGTAGACCCGAAGGTGACCGCATGGCGACGCCATCAACTTGTTTAGGCCATCCCAATAAAATGTTTCGTTTCCCAACGCCCGACAGACCCATTTTTTTCGAAAAGTTAAAAAAAAATATTCCAGATTCACTATTCAAGGAAGCAAGTACTTTAATTTACAAGTACGCGATCTTGTTTTATTAACAACAATTGGTATGATGTGATGTCCTTGTCTTTAATTAACATCGATACTACGTTTTTTAAAGGCTGTTTAGACATTTGATAGTCATGTTAATATACATCTTTTACCATCTGATTATATGTCTCACAGATTAAATTTGAGATTTAATATGCAAAAGTAAACTGGAACACAATTATAACTGAATGTGTTCTTGGAAAAGAACATTTCGTCAACGAATGAAAAGACCGCGTTTTCGAGTTGACTTTGTAACCAGGCTTTCTTACTTAGCAGCCCGGCCTTCTCTGGAACTAAGACCGCTTCAAGTGTTCATTCTTTTTTCATTCTTTTTTTTGCCCGACCGACCGACCCACCATCACAAGAGACGGGGCGATGGCAAACGAAACATTTTATTGGGATGGCCTTACATGATGACAATTAAATGACAATTTCTTGACTGCAAAATTTAAAAGTTTGCGAAACTCGACTATAGAAAATCCTTGAAAACGGGTGCTGCTTGTGAAAACCTTTTGAATAATGATATCTATAATTTCATTCAACAGAATATTAGTTGAACCTGTAATTTTTATATTTAGTATCTTTACTCAGATTGGTCCTTATATTAATTAGTATTTTGCCTGTAGTTATGTAATATATACCTTCATGATGCAAATAGGCAATTAAATCTTGGAAGATGTTGACGACGAAGAGTTAGATTAAACTTTGTTTTTCATTTATGGCAATTTTTCTTGTTTTATGCCGGGCAATGCTATTTTTAACCAGATTACGTTTTCTGCATCGTTAATCCCTCGCCAATAATTCATAAGTAAATCTTTCAATCAGATGTGTTGAATTGCACCATATAAAGTAGGTAACTAAGTAAAAACTTTATTTCAACACGCTAACCTCACACCACCTAAGCTGATTTCCAAGAGTGGCGTGATCTATATTACAATTATAAATACATATCATATTAAACTAAATTACAACACTACATAATTAAAGAAGAAATTTAAACAGTGGCCAAACACAATAGTAATAACAGGAAGCTAATTGAAGAAATGTCTCCAACGAAGGAGTTTAAAGATTTAAGATTTCTTAAATTGCTTGGTAAGTTATTCCACAGTTTACTCCCATTGTAACTAAAACTCATTTTCAGGTACTCTGTATTTGGATGAGGTACATATAATGCAGTCGATGCTCCCCTTAGAGTATAATAGCTGGAAGCATCAGAGGCTCTAAACATCTTTGTCAACATGAGCAATTATGAAATACCAGGGATGTACTGGGCATAGGACATGAACTGTTTTTTCCAGTTCTTGGACTGGAAATATTATTTCAAGTCATAGGACTTGAAATACGATTTTGAGAACTCATTCAAAGGCCTCCGTTCGAACTTGACTAGGTCTTTCATGTACTCGGAATTCGTTCCAGTCCGAGCCAAAGCCGAGCACAGGAACGAATTCCGAGTACTTGAAAATCGGTCAAGTCCTCATTTTCGGCCTTTAAATATTACTTAAAATCCATTTTTATGGAGAAATAAGTGCTGGAACAGTAGCATATAAACAAGTCGTGTATAATTCGACGAAATTTGTGACCAAGCACATTTCTATGACTTGAGGAACGTTCACTAGTCGTCTACAATAACGACTTCGTTGAAAAAAAAAACAAACTAATATACTTTATACTTTCTAAGGTCGAGTATACAGTAAAAATAGAAACATTGACGGCTTCAGAGAAATGTTTACAGTTCTCTCTAAAGGACCTTTTCCACTTAATCGGATACTTTTTAAACAATCTGACCGTCGCTGAAATTTGCTAACGTTGGGATCCATTCTTTGTTTTTAATTTTATAACGATTGAAAAATTACATGTCACCCCGGTTTTTACTAGCAACGGAGTCCGAGGCGTAATCGAAGTTGTAAGTTCGCCTAGTGAAAATTAAACAACGGAGTCGTAAGCTCGACCGAATCGGAGTCACATGAATAAGGTTTACATTTTCTTCCGACTGCGCTAGTGACTTCGTCGCTTACGATCTAGTGAAAACTAGACTGTTGGAGACGCAAGCAGAAGCGGAAGAATAAACCAAACACAATACTGAGAACGAGTATTAATACTGGTGTATTCTTCCACTTCTGCTTACAGTTCAGTCAGTCTAGTTTTCAGTAGACAGGATAAAGCGACGTAATCACCAGCGTAATAGAAAACTCTGCTTACGACTGCGTTGTTTGGTTTTCACTAGTTCAGCGCCCTCGGCGTCTGATTACGACTCCGTCGCTACTGAAAACCAACTTTTACTATTCCATGCATTACAATTTGAAATAGATTATCAGAGTTTTTACTTCAGGTTCATCTTTTACTCTATACTACTAATTTGTTCCTGTACATTAGTTCATGTAAAACCTAAAGGCAACATACATATAATAAAACTTTAAATTGAATCGCCAGGATCGTAAACTAAAAACGTGCATTGGATTCATTAATCAGTACATACAAATTTGATTATATCATTTTTACAAGAAATAATATAAAATAACGACCACAACTGTTCATTACAATAAGTGTAGATTATATTTACATTTCCGAAGAAATTTTACAGTCGATTTAAGTATTTTCATGCAAAACAAAGAAAACCGTGGAGAGAAAAACTTGGCAGGCTAGCCCGCCACATTTTTTTGTAAGTTAAATTATTTCCAAATATTGTGGGCATATCATTACCTTCAATAAAAATTTTAAACATAAATCGTAACTAAATTTGACTTTAATTCTTTTTAAATCTTGTCGTTGATCAAAGGCCGTAAAAAACAGTACTTGCAGAATTTTTAGCATTAGCTTAGATCCAAATATAACAGCCTGAATCAAACGCGCGCGCCGTATAGAGATGACTAACCCTTTCCTGTCCGAGGACTTTCCCCTGTACAAGTAAAATTGTCTAGCGTTAGCTAGAGTTAAATACTAAAGTCTCCATAGGTCACTGTGGACCTGTACGGACAGGAAGGAGTTAATGTAACTAGCAAGGACAATGGTGCCTTGATTTGGTAACCAATTAGGATCGTCGCGACCTATACCATTACAGTCAGCCGGAGAAAAAACGTTTTAGTTAAAATCTTTACCCTCAGCAAACGTAATTTATAATCTACAGCTGTAACTTAGTATCGAAAACAATGGAACGGATCGGCCGAGGCATCACAAAATGCGTCAGTATGGACCATACGGCATCCTGAGATTATAACGACGCTCTGACGCCCCTGCTCAAAGAAATAATCGCAAAGTTGTTTTGAAATGAAATTAAGAAATTTTCAGCACAGAAACTTTTGTATTTGCTGAATATTCCTTCTTTCCGTTTTGCTTTTTTTTGTTTTATTGATGTTTTAAATGCTAGCATTGACACTGGTGTCAACTCTTTCCCCCATGTAATCGAGTTTGAGTTATTGTTTAAGACATGAAAAGAAGTTATTAAGTTCTTGAATTATGTTTCTAATGTTAAAAATTGATAATTAATAGGGAAAAACGGAAAATACCTCCGACATATAAGTTACTCCGGTTTGTTTGGGAAAATTAACCATTTTCGAAAAAAACGGAGTGGAACGACCTGGAATAACATATAAAGCTGTGGCGGTTTGTAAGGTTCCATCCGTCTCACTCATTAATATGATGACTTGCGTTTGCAAAGACCACTTTTACATTTTGTAATTTCCGAGATCGTTCGAGAAATTGTTACAAATGATGCAACAGGAATGCACCAAAGAACGATGAATTCTCGTTGAAATAATATTTCCTTGTGATAGTAGTCCCAACATAAATCTTTTGATCCTTATTAATTTTAAATATGCCTCCTATAAACTGGGTATGATATTTTCTTGGCTTACTGACAACACTATAGACTGCTTTGAGAACTTTGCGGCCATCGATATACATATTATGACCAGAGTACGAGCTATTTCCGTCGCAGTAAAACATTTGACTGTAGATAAAATAGACTCCGTCTACGCCAACGGTAAGATAACCATCTTTATAGCTCATGTTTCCAGATATGTGTTTTGGTCTCCATGAAACAGTTGTATAAACTGCTGAAAAACAAACAAGTCAGCTTTTAATTAAACACAACCACAAAAACAAAACAGTACACTCACTGCTTACTTTTCCAAAGTACGTTCTTCTGAATACAATGTAAAGTAGTTTCGTTTTCGCCGATAGTGCTCACTACATCATTGAACAACCCATATTGCCATACCCCTGAACACAACAGTATTGAAAAACCATAAGTATACTGTTGTAACGACCAGACAGACATAGCTGTTAATAAGAAGACTGAAAAAAGGATTCAGAGATAAAGAATCCAAGGGTAGATACAGGGTCCTATCTGCCAAGCTGAACGTTCCGGGGCACAGCCCTTTCTTCAGATACTGAATAAGATACCGTTATTTTCAAGTTTCTTGATGTTATATGTTTTTCTAAACTTTATGGGGAAAGGACAAGCGGTTCAGTATTTTTATGCTACGCTCCTCGCGCGTTAACTCCGCCCAATTATATTTCAGTATATCCATGCATTCAATCAACTACAAATTAATTTCACTTGGTCGGTCTGTACCATAGTGAAATAGCAAACTTCTATTTTTGTTCTACAAAAATGGTCCGATATTTCAATTATTAATAAATATTTCGTGAATTCGTTTTAAGTCAATTTTTTCCCATTACCAATAGATTATTCAGAGTGTCCCCAATAATAAATACCCACCTTTTCGACTTGGAGTTGAGATGATTGTTTTGCCCGAGCCAACAATATGGGCTGATTCGGAACTCTAAGAAATATCAAAGAACTATTACACTCGCGGATATCGTCACATTTGTCCAATTTCAAAACAAAATAACGAGGTAAAAATGGTCCTGGTACAGGCTGCTCAAAATGGGCAAGACTCTTCTAGTCTCGTTAATCGCTGACTCAATCTTAGGGCTCTGGTAAATACATGTAAGCTGAAGACTTAACTGTTTGCACCTGGCATTGTATAAGCAGTCTCAATAAAACACTTCATGCAGCTTTTTACTATAATTTTAAAATGAAATTTTATTCGTTCGTGCAATAATTTATTTTATACTAGGTAAGTTCCCATGAGGGGCGTGCATTTGATTTTCGTACAATAAAAAAATACGTCCATGTCACACAATGACGTTACTTAATTACAATTACAACTAAACATATACCAAATTGGGAACGTTTCTTGATCGTCAAACCAGAAATATCTCGTAATGAGATGGCATTTAACGGCTAATACTTTTCACATTTCTGTTCTTTTGATCGCCAAATCAATCAGCTTGTTTATGATCTGTTTTCGCACGTTTGCAGTATAGTTTCCTCACTTTTTTGGCATTAAGAGGACATCCTTTAAATTATTTCTAGTTTCTGCCGGAACACGTGCTCCATTCTCTCTTTATTGCTTACCAATCACAAAGAGCGATATTTTCGAAAAATAATAAGCAAATCAAAGCAGCAATAGTTGAGCCAACCTCGACCCCAAGTTCTCTTCTCCTCCCTTGTTGTCTGGAGAGAGACCCTGGTTGCAGCTGGTCACCTGACCACCCAAATTCTGGGTGGTTAAAAAAACGATTGTGGTGGAAGGGGAGGCAAAGTCTTAAAACTGTAGCCGTGACAAAATCTAGCATGGGCCAGGATGAGAGGTTAAAGTACCGTTGGGGTTGCCACTTGCCAGCGCTAATGTCTAAACGAATTCAAGCGATTTTGTTCACTTTGACAAACAGCTTCGGAAACCCACCTTCCCTTCGGTATTGTTGAAGCAATGTGGTCAGGTAACCAACTGAAACCAGGTCTCCTCTCGACAGGGGAGAAGGGAGAGAACCTTAGATCGAGGTTGTGGTTGAGCCTTCACTAGGGTCATTTATTTGCCTCAGCAGAAATGACTTTGGGTGCGAGGTTGGCTAATTATATGATATCAAATTCATGCTCCCATTGTTTTTACTTCATTAATGGACGTTATGAATAATCGTATGCTCAATCGACTCGGTTGATGTCTTATCTTTATCTTATTCTACTCTTTTCCAGGATATAAACATGAACATAAGTTACTACCTCATAGTCTGTTTTGACGTCACAAGTTTGGTGACGTCATATCCTCAAGAGTTGGTATATTATCAACTTCTTTACAGACGTCGCAAGCTCGTTATTGACGAGCTTTAACATAAACATACAGTTTGGGAGACTAGTTGATTACTCCCTATCCTTTCGACAATAAATAATTTATGAAAGTCAGTCAAAATATAGACATATTACATTTACGTAAAGAACCTTCTTAAAAACTAAACTTTTGGCCATGTGCCACAAAACCCATCAGAAAAGAATTTTTTGATCAAAAGATCGTTTGAAGTAAAAATTACACACATCCAAGCACAATTGTGACTTATCCTACATCCTGATGTTGCACATTCACAGCCACTTCACGGATAAAGTTCAACCCCACTCCCACCGGGGGAGACCTGGGAATTCGGTCAATACAACCACCTCTCCTTCATATTGTATTCATGGAAAAAAGCATTTCAACAAAAATGCGTTTGGATGCGGAATAACATATACATGTATATCGTGCAAGCAAATTTACAGAATCGTGGCACGAAAGATTTTGTAATTATGCTCATGAATTTTGCGACTTTTAGATTCCCTTACATGAAGAATTAGATGCTCCGATGCGTATACAATGAAATTGAATGGCTTTTCCAGAAAAATTTCACGGGCAGCAGCAAGGGATTCCGAAGGGAGACAGGTAGTGTATTTCGAGGGGTGTCACGGTAAGCTTGCAGCGCGTCCAGTGTTGTTGAATACAGAGCCTTGGCCGATGACATTTCGAAACCTGGATCTTGTGCTTGGATATGATCTTTTGCTTTGATACCTCTGTTGCCCCAGCCTCTGCTTCTGACATGTCTGTAACTGTCCCTGATGAGTCTGTTGTCTCCAAGTCAGGGTGTCCCGAATCTTCTATCAGATCTTCGGTAGACAGTGTGTCTGCGTACAAAGCTCACTCTCGTAGCTCTTTTTAGGCTTTAGAAAGCACAATGGAGGGTTTTCTTTCTTCTAGAGACTGGCATCTTTGTTTTCAATCTCTTACACAGCTTTCATAAAGAACTTCTTTAGCTTTGTCAACTGCATGACTTCTTTGTTCTGTGTTATGGTTTGTTCAACTGCATGTTTAGCAAATGTTGAAACGCTTTAAAGTAAGATACGTGTTTACTCCAGTTGCCTTGGATTTTGAAACAAATTGCAAGTAAGCTCTGTGGCAACTTGTTTGATACAGCACTTTGATTGCTTTGCACTCTTTATCTTTGAAGTTTGGAGTAGCCTGTCATCTCCTTTCGCCAAAGCAGCCTCTGTAAACTAGCCCTCGTCAACCAGCACAAGCCATGTTAAACGTTCCGGTCTTCTTTTGCGATCATAACCATTCACATGTTGTGTTGTGCGGTTGATAACGTAGAGTTTAGGGATTGCATGGAGGCTTTCTGCTGTTAGGACGGAAATTCTGAGCTGGAACGTAACAACCGTCTCTCTTTGGCGAGTGTCTCCGCTGGACCACTTTGTCTCACTGCAGTGAAACTGCAGGCTGAAAAAAGGGAGGGGAATTTTTTTTCATTTTATTTTTCGAAGGCTTTCAACACTATTGCAGCCTGAATTCAAAACTCTACTCCCGTTTTTACTATCTTACAATAGCTAGAGCAGTCCAATTCAATTGATTTGCAGTTTTCATACAATGCTATCAATTTGTCACTCACTGCAAAGTTGTCGCCTCTACCTTTGTTTGTTCCTCGTTTTCTAACTTATCCATTTACCAATCTGCCAGAGAAACCTCAGATTCTAAAAAAGTGTATCTTAGCGAAACCATTTTCCTCAAATAAATTTGTGCATGGTCGAGCTGAATTGGACTAGCAATGAATGAAAAACAGCAAACTGCATAGGGTCAAGAACCATTATTTCAATTGACCGTTCTGTTGCTACGTACATAAGGTTAGTGTATGAACAATTACAATAACTGGCTGCGTGGTAAATCTCAAACAAGTCACGAGTTGATAAAACAAGAACGACAAACTACTGCCTTTAATCTTGTGTTTCACCAAGATAAGCAGTTACTCTTTACAGTTATTGCTTGAAAAGTAAACTCCAAAGGTTGCCCAATAGCAGACCAGAATTTACTTTACTTCTGTTGTAGCCGCAAGGCAAAAAAAATCCTTGCAATATGTTTCACTGAAGAGAAATATAGTTAAATAATTGTTTGAGAATTTGTTGCCTATAGTATTGTTGGCAGACCATTAATAATTAAGTGTACGATTTATTCAGAATGCTTTTATATCTGAAGTGCACCTCTGATTTAAATGTTTCTTAGAAAAGACTGATGATACGCGGTCAGGATTAAACATAGTAAGTAAATAGGGACATTTTTTGGACAGAAATAATTTCAAAAACAAGTTTCGGCTACCAGACTGCTGCCTTCGACGGGTTAAAAATCAATGGTAGAAAAATGATTATTTTTCATTATACACCAAGCTATCACATGCCGCACAACATCGAGCGAAGGCCCTTCGTCAGAGTGAAACGTCAGTTTAAGTATTCTTAAGTTCCGGCAGTTTCTCAAACCTTTTGATTATCTACATAGCCGTCCAATACTGCCGACGCAGCACTCTAATTTTTTTATATCTCTCTAGTTTTTTCATATCATATATATATATATATATATATATATATATATATATATACTGGATTTGTTCACATTTTTTTCAATCGGTGTATATATATGTAATATTTAAAAACCGAGTGGGAGTGCTTTATCGGATATAAAACACGAGGCGACAGCCTAGTGTTTTAGATCCGATAAAGCACGATCTACGAGCTTTTTAAATGACTTCTAAAACGAAACCCTTTATACACTAATTGACGAAGAAATTTTTGCAATTACTGCTTTTTGAGCTGCAATAATTTGATGATAAAAGTGAGCAAGATCTATATCAGATATATAGATCCGTTACGGTTATGATTTTCTTTTGTGTTTTGTTTGTGAATTATTAATGAGTTTTAGAAATATATATATATATATATATATATGCACCGATTGATGATTACTGTTTTTTACCACTTATATCTGACCCGTCGAAGGCTGCAGACTGGTAGCCGAAAGCTTCTTATTAAAATTAGTTTTGGTCAGAGAACGTCTCTATTTACTGAAATGTATAATCATGATTTTAATGCCTTGGATGGACACTTTGGCATATTCCATGCAGACTTTACCAGCCATATGTTACGAAACAAGAATAAAACTACAAATCGCAGAAATAAACAAAAGTTTGTAAAAGGCGACCAAAAATGGGGCTTACCTACTACAGCTGCTGCTTCCTCTGTCCGTTCAGCGATTAGCGCACGTCTTTGTATTGGTGAATCAGTGAAATGCTGATAGCGTCGTCTATGTACTCCGGCATCAGCCGGTAAGGTTACGTCCGTGTAGCCATCATGTTCTTCAACGAAACACTTGTTGATTTTTGCCCCATTTCTCCCTAAATTCCGCCTGAAACCCACACTATCTAAAAATCTATTTCAGGTCGAATCTATAAACGGCATAACGAATTTATCGGTAACTCCGACATCGTGGCAAATCCATCCAATTTCGAAGATATACCCGTATTATCCGTGGCCGTGCAACCTTTACCGCTGGTGGCGGCCAAGTTATTTGTGCGAGCGACCGTGCTGAAGGCTGTTAAAAGGGTGCGTCTTATTGACTGAATCAGATGGCGCTAGTGAATACTAAAATGATTGGAACGATAACTCCAGTTTGAGCTTTGAAGCCAACCGTGGGCGCTGACATGTAGGTATGCCCCACCGAACTCTATATAGGCGAAAATGGCGAACATGGGACAGCTTTTGTCCTTTCCCTCAGTCCCTCACGCGGTCACATTAATTACAACCAGTCTCTAACACAAACAATAACCTTAACTCTAATCCAAACCCTAGAACTAACCGCCTGGATACAATATACTTATTGCGACTTTCAGGGGAAAGGTCTCATTTGAGACACAGGTACCCAAGGGGTTTCGATGACCAAATTTTTCTCACGGGGGTCGAAAACTAAAACCTTCATGTTGTTCAGTCACCCCAAGAAACCTCCATATAAATTGTTCTAAGAGGACTAAACACTAACGACCGAACCCGTGTGAAGGCCTGGGGAATTGGCCAACAGGCGTCCATATCGGCCATTTTTGGCTTCACTTTTTGATTAGCTTATTGAGTCAACCTTTCAGTTTATACTACAAAAACCTTAAAAAAGTCAAAGATTTTATCATTTCAACCCAAGTTTCGTTTTTCTGAGACAGCTTTTCCTATCCCCTACCAGACCAAAGTAAGTAGTCTTTTGGTTTACCTATTTTTCAGAAAAAGCTGTCGCGCGCTTTGCCTAATTCTTGTTTTTCGTTGGCTCTCGGAAACTCTTTCTTTTCCGAGAGCCAATGAGGAACAAGAAAAAGTCAATATGCGAGGAAAATTCCGCAAGTGGAAATCAGACTTAAGTCTAATTTTCACTAGCAATTTTTCCGCGCGCATTAACTTTTTCCTGTTTCTCATTGGCTCTTGGTAACTCTTTGGTTCCTGACAGCCAATGAGAAAGAAGAACAAGGCAGTACGCGCGGATAAAAAGGCTTAACAGGCTTAACGGATTAAAAAAGTTCGGTCAAAAAACCGCACTGAAACTCCTATTCCTTTTCGTTTTCTTCTGATACTTTGAGGTTTTATAACACTTCAGAGAACAAGACCAGAGATAAATTATCGTTAATCTTACATGGTAGAGACACGTACGATGCTACAACATGCATGCGTGACTGATACATACATGGCTGCCTCGATGGGCAGGAAACTTGGCTTCACTCGATCATATGGCGAGATTTATGGAGTTATCTTTCCAGTTTTATTAGAGTTTACTGGAAGGCGCTGGTCTATTACGTAAAATCTGATTTGTCGAAAGAACTATTTTTTTTAATTTACCCTAAAATGTGCAGCCCAGTTTTGCTGGATAAGCTAAAAATGTGAGCTCGATTATAACATTTTTTTTCTTTTGATTTTCAAGTTCTGCCCATAAGTGGACCACAACAATGGATGGCAAAAGTAGATGCCCTAAATCTGAGCTAGCTTTTGTTTTTTTATACGAAGCAAAATTGCAGTTTTCTCTAGTTTTGCCGCACAAATATTAAAAAAAAATAAACAATGAAATCAATTTTTCACCAACCATTATTATTTGTCCCTGGTCACCTACAAAAAGACATGCATGTTAGTTACATGGGATCAGTTATTCAAAAATCGATTAGCTTAAACGGCAATATTACGTTTCTTCACTATCCTGGCATTCTAACTACTAAAAATTGAAAAAAAACCTTGAAATTAACGCGCAACAAATTCGTCGCACACTTAAGATTCTTTTGTGATTTTGAAGTTAATATTCATATATTTATTAGTTTAACAAAACCTCACTTGACCGTATATTGTCGTTATAGGCCTCTCTCTGTGTTTCTTCAGTTTTAACACGCCTCTTTAAAACGAGAAACGCCCTGGCAAAGACTGGAAATTACGTGACAAAATTTCTTTTGCACAAGTTTAACGCTTAGTTACCTTATTACCGGAAAAATTTTCCAAAAACGTTGGTAAAATGTTCAACGTTTTCCCAACCATTGCCAAGCATTCCTCCGTCAATGATATTGTATTAGGTGAAGGAAATTTTCGAGTGTCAAAAAGATATATTTTGAGACCCAACTGGGACCAGTTGCGAAAAATGGCAACTCTAGGGCCTCCGGTTGGGAATCAAACCCGCGACCTTGCGAATCTACAGTAGTGCTCTGCCAACTGAGCTACGAACGCCGTTGCCGAAAGCGTGGTCAAGAATTCTATATATATATATATACATATATCGGTGGGAATGCCGGTGAAGTGAAGGGTATATTTAAGGGATATTTGGTATTAACACTCTCATTCATGTTACTGAGTGTTAATGCCAAATATTCGTTGAATATAACGTTCACTTCACCGGCATTCCCACATACAAATATACAGAATTCGTGACCACGCTCTCGGCAACAGCCTTCTTAGCCTTCTTAGTTGGCAGAGCACTGCACTAGATTTCCATGGTTGCGGGTACGACTGCCAGCCGGAGGCCCTGGAGTTGCACTTTTTTGCCACTGGTCCCGGGTGGGTCGTAATATATCTTCCTGACACTCGATAAATTCCTTCACCTAATATAATACAATTTCATGTTACTGAATGTAATGCCAAATATTCCTTGAAATTACTCCGTCAATGCCTGGCAACGGCTGGGAAAACGTAAGAGGTTTTACCAACGTTTTAGAAAAATGTTTCCAAACCCTAGAAATGTCCTGGGAACGTGGTTGCGTGGTTGGCGTGTTTGTCACTCTTACTCTCAGTTTCTCCCGTATTACCTTTTTGTCCCTTTTCACCCTTCCGCCCATTTTGTCCTTTAGGGCCAACTTCTCCAGCAGGTCCTTTCACTCCTTGCATTCCTGGTGCTCCTGGGTAACCTAGATGCCCTGGTGGTCCTGGTGATCCTTGAAATCCATGAGGTCCTTGGACTCCATCTCGACCGTCTTTTCCAGGATCACCCCTGTAACCTTTCGAACCTGTTTCAATGAAAACAGAATTTTTATAAAAAGTTACAAAAGTTATGTCTATGTATTTACTTGAGTTTCAGGTACATACCTCCTACTTATCACATCGCTCGAGAAGTCAACATATTCATAGCAGTACCAGGGACCGCGGAGCATATTTTTTATTGGGGGGACTATCGTCCGCCGAAGGCGGGAGCAAGTAGAGGGTCCGGGGGCATCCCCCCGGGAAATTTTGAAATCACGACTCTCGGAAATGTGATTTCCAGCATTTTGAGGGACATTGGGAACATATTTTTTCAACTAAATTAATGGA
>JBAHVQ010000451.1:264385-286924 GCA_036872915.1 Nanipora kamurai | reverse complement strand
TTTGGGAACAAGTAAAACGAAATGCTGAACTTTCATAACTTTTGGGTTGGGATATTTCTGTTGACTTGAGCGAGCATGACTCTGTGCCTTTCGTCATATCAGAAAGCTACAGCAATACTTCCGTCCTGGATTTACTTACTTGTTTGTCGAATATACCTCAACTGACAGCAGCACGACAACGAAAGCGTATACCGACGACACATACTCCATCATTCATTTACGGTGAAAACAAGTGATATCGAATGTGTACTCTTGAAGTATCAAATGCACTCCGGGATGCTGATTAGGTACGGGATATAGGCACGCTACTTAATAAAACCAGTTTTAATTCTCTTCGATTACCACCTACAGATGTGAGAAGTTTTAGAAGCATTTCTTTCTTCTATAAAAACAAAGTTAGCTAATTGACGTAATGGGGCGCTAGTACAGCCAAAGAATGCCAAGTGTTCATATGCATTAATGCGTGCATGCATGTAATCAGAAAAACTCTAGCCTCTCTCCAGTCAGTGGTCTCGTTGGGTATAACATTTTAAAAAAAAAAAGATAAAGTTTGTGTATGTACTTCTGTCTCTTGCGAATATCTCTTGTCCTTTTCATCGTATTTATAACGAGAGATTTCATGACAGGAGAAGCCAATCGAGGACACAGGATTTTAGTGTAATTCCACGCTTTGAAATATCGGCCAATAACCATAAGGAGGATACGTCATGAAGTGTTATCGATGGACTGCGAAGGGAAGAGAGACAGCAGTCCATCCACTTGAACGATATTTGTGTGGGAAAAAAATCGAAGTTTTCAAAATGAAATGGTGTTTTCAAAATAAAATGGTCTTTTCCGCACAATACTATTTGCAGCCGAAATGCGCCACATGCAGCAAAATATCTCATTTTACTCTTTACAACCGAAAAATAAAAATCCATGAGGACAAAAGGACCAGACACCCAACAATATTTTGTTCGTATTCCTTTTCACAGGCCGCTCGAATTACATACGACGTTGGTAGAAAAGCATTGAGAATTGAATAAACATTGAAATGGATGAATCTGAAGAGAAACATGAATATCAGGCTCGGGCTTTGTTTAAATCCCGTGAGAAGTCCTGAGTGAAGAGAGTTATCCATAAATTTAACAACTGAAGTTAAATTTTATGCAGTAGGTATATCCTTTTTCAGTGAATAGAATTTCAGTTGAATTGTTCAATGTTTGAATAGTGTTGTTCACTCGTTATAACTTGCCCACTAGATCAGCCAGCCGGGTTTTGAACTATCGAACCCTGTACATAAAATAAAAGCACTTTGGTATATTTCCACGACAGGGTCAGACCACTTGGAAAAACAGGCGCGGAACCGGTACGACTAGTGCGACCTTTGTCGCACCAATAATTCTTCTAATAAATGATTCTACTCATTTATTTTAGTTTGAATTTAACATGTTTTTGTTAATAAGCATGGTTAACACGTTAATATCAGGCTGGCAATGGAGGAGATTGCGTTGGCGCCGAGAAAATATTTCTCCGTATCACCTCCCAAAATGCAGGAGATGGCATTTGAGAGACTTTAGATTTCAAGATTTCCCGGGGGAGCATGCCCCCGGACCCTGCAAGAAATTCCTCATCCTTCTACTCAATGGTCGCACCATATTAGTAAAATGGTCGCACTAGTAAAATAAAGATTATCAAGGAGTATGTTATTAACATACAAGCATTTTGTCTTGCTAAAGTATATGAATCTCCAAAACGCTTTTAACGTTTTAATGAAGTCACACGTTTGGCGATATTGATTCTGCTGAGTACACACACCCACACATGCAAGCACTTACCCAGCAATTTAAACTTAAAGTACTCTTTTAGGTTCGGTATAAAGTGCTTGTGTTTTGGTCGCGCTGAGAACTGCTTGAACCGTCCTTTCATGCATGCTTGCACGCCGTACCAAACATAATGACACGACGATTGAATTGCTGGTTATGCTTATGTTGTAACTGTTTAAATCTTTCTTAAATCGTACAAGTGAAATAAGTTCGACGAGTGTCACAACTTCATGTTCATAAATGAATGCTCATTGCAACCTCCTCAATGCTGGTGAATTGTTGTAACAATTAACCTATTCAGACCGGAGAGTTTTGAGGCCTGCATAAACTTTTGAGAAGTATCATTTCAAAATCCTATAACCTCCAAATTTAGTAACTTTTCCTAAAACGATCTGAGGAACATTTTGACGTTAGTACCTCGTGTTCACATACTTCGACGTTTCTATAGCAAACTTTTTTTGGCAACTCAGTTTTTACTATGGTCAATATTCTTTCTAAATTTTCTGATTTATAGTGTTTTTTTCCTCATATCATAATATTTTATCAAGTTAGATAAATCTATTAATTAAATAAAGCTGTTTAATAATTAGAACTATCTGAGAAAAATGTTGCTTTAAAAAACAAAATACAAGATGGTGAATGGAATTTGTAACAAGGTCATTTCCTGCTGTAATTTCAATATTATGTTATATATTTCAATAGCCAAATATTCTCCTATAAGCAACGAGACATTTACAGTCAACTGTTCTATTTTTAAAAGTTATTTGCAGAAATAGATTGATTTAAGTGAATTCAAGTTGGTGGACCCAAATGGAAGATCCAAGATGGCGGTTACTCGAGTGTAATATTTATTTCTAGTAAAAGATTTGTAAGCATAATTTTATTCTTTCCATATAGATACTCCAAAATATTGTAAAATCAAGCCGTTTTCATACTTGTTAGAGTTCAATTGAGTCTATTTTAAGGAAGAAGCAATTAATGACGTCCCACGTTTTTAGCATAGTGTAACCAAGAAAGCGTCTCAACTCATTAACATTTACACAAATTTGATTCTACGAAAATTTGGTTGGATCGCTGTTATTGGTTTTACAGGTTAGAACTAGATTTGTCTTGGATAATAGTTGACCCCTTCGCCTACTACGTTGCCCTGCTTCAACTTACAAATTTTGTGTTTGTGGGAGCTTGGTGTTAATCTAGACGTCATGCAAACGTTCGTCAAGCTCGTGCTTTCAGAAAAATTATTTCTAGGCCCCGAACGGAATTCTCTATAATGTTTGGGAAAAATCTGGTTCCGTTCTTTGTATGTAATGAATGATTTGACTATGTACTATATTCAGTTACATAATCTGGACGACTAGGCAAGGACTGCGAACTATTTGGCGTACTTCTATTCGATGTCGTAATGTTACAATACTATTACGTATCTGATTTAAAACCATACAATTTACAATAAAAGTTTTAATCTACAGGAAATTCTTGGTTAGACAATATACAGGATTTCCCCTATAGTTTACTCTAGTAAAGATCCAAAGACAAAGATTTAAAATAACTGTTTGCGAACACTTCATAACCTAAGGTATTCGTAAATTCCCTAAATTCAAAGGAACACCTCCCATGTCTATTCAAGGCTATCGAATAATTAAATTATTACCTCGTACTATGGATTATCAAGTATTAATTACTTTACAGCCCTGATAACAAACATTTTAAAAACCAAGGCATTCTTTGGGTTATATCAAACGGTATTCTCATGGCGAAGGAGGGAATGCTAGATTTCTGCTCCCTCCTACCAGTGATTTAACTCTAGCAACGCCACTGCTATCATCAAAAAGAATAGGCCCTCTGCATGAACTGGTCACATGGTACAAAATTTGATTGTCTGGATGCCAGACCATTCAAGGCAATACCTAAAACAGTAGGATATCATGGTTCATTACTTGGAATTTTTTTGCCTTCTACAGTCATGACATTCCATCGCCATTCAGCACTGAGGTAGATTTTGTACCATGTTATCTACTGATGAAAAAAGCTCATTTAACCCTATTTAGATTAAATTTTCCAAAAGTCCTAAAATTTCAGAGCCATAGCTGTAACGGTTTACGAGATATAAATATTTAAAGTTAGGGCGGGAACTTTCCGTCCGTCTCCCATTTTGATTGGGTCAAGAGTAAACAAATTGCAAATATCTTTGGCCATTTAAAAGAAAGGTGGCGTGTATTGCTTCGCAAGTGTGAAAGCAGTTGTGAAGAAATAAAACAAATGGCATTGGCGTGCATCATATTGCATAACATATGTATTGAGCAAATAGAGTTCGAAGTGCACTGACCAAGAAATTGTGGTTAGAAAAAGAAACTGAAGTTGTGCTATAGCTGGTTGTTAATGAGATTACCTAATGTATTTGTGCTGCTTGTTAGCTAGCTTTAACTAGTAAAAAGATAACAGTTGCACGTGTTTCACAGAATTATACTGGTGTAAAATTCCTTGAAATACAGTATACGTATACTTCTGCATAGTGTAAAAGAATCTCCAACTATCATTGTTGACATCACACCATAAAGTTAAATTCAAACTGTTTACTAAATGCAATATTTGGTTTTACATTTCTGCTTATAAATATTTATATGAAAAAATTTATAGTTTTTACTCTTTGTAATAAAGCAATACCCTTCACTTATGTCATAACACACCCACAGTTCATTGTTTCACTAAATTGGCCATTAACCTATTAGTATAAGAAGTGTAATAGCCACTTTAACATCATAAAGCTCTCTCCTTGTCAGTAACTTTATGTCAAAATTTCAAGTTTTTTGCCTGACAATTTAATACAAAAATTACGCCAGTTTCAATGTGAAGAGTCATAACACAAGCTGGCTGATCAATTGTCATATATTTTAATAAGGTTTTAAAATTGTTGATAAAGCTTTATCATCTAACTGGGTCTGGGAAATGTGGTACAATGTTGCAAATTTGAAAACATGTAATACTGAAATTTTTGACGGAAGTTATGCAACAAAGGCCTATTAACCAAAGGAAATGACAAAAAGTGTAAAAACACTTCATCAAAATAAATATCAACAATACTTTGCTATGTATAGCAATGTGTCTAAAACTATTTAAAGTACTGTGGATATGCTTCTTAAAACAAGTTAAAGGAACCATCACCAAAACTTTCTTCAGCAGAAGATCATGACATGCTTGACGGAGGTTGAGAAATTGGAGTCAATAATTGGTATGTCATGCCACTAGGTTGTGGCTAAGAATGTTCTGTCGGTATGATTTCTCAAAAGCTATATGAGATATAGATTTGAAATTTTTGCCATATATTTGTGTACATTTTAGCTGTCCAATGGACCAAAATGTGATATGCTAGACCATCGATGCATATTATATAGAGCTTTTTCAAAGTGCTTTCCACAAGAAAGTAGTGTTATAACCTTGTGAACTGATTTACCAAGACATACTAGCCTTACATACTTGAAAGTGGTCCATTGCACAGATCTCCTGTCTTTATTGCTACATAAAAAAATGTTTATACTTTAGGAGATGTCATGTTTCCCGCAATACATGCTTTTTGAGAGTTGAGGTTGAGTGTGGTTAGTATCAGAGAGATGGCTGCTTTGGAATTTAGTGGGTGAGCCCAAATGTTATCGGAAATAAATTTTAAGGAAACATTCATGTCTATTCACAAAATATATTTAATTCAAAAGAACGCGCCCTCAAATACCCAACAGAAATATACAGAATAAATTAGTAGATTAACTGGTATTCCCGTATTATTCAAAGAATAATAACCGTTAGTCCAGAATCATCAATTAATCTGTTGATAGACCAAGGTATTTTCGTTGCCCAATTAAGCTCAAATACACGTATCGCAAATCCCACAAAAAGCAAGATTTTAACGCCCTTTCCTGTGCGAATGCGCGTGGTTCTCGTGCGATCACGGAAGAGAAAACGTGGATTTTTCCCTATTCGTGCGTATTGGACAGAATGAGACATAAACTTATTACCCAAACTTCTATGCTGCAAACCTTATTTTGCTATTCGAGATCCTCGACGTTGAGGAACAAAGAATCAATTTTTTTTTCAGTTTTTGATGAGAAACGGTTGTTTTCATGATATTTTTAATCACCAAAATCTCACAACTCGCATTTGAGCAAACGATGAGCAAACTGTAGCTGGATTTTACCTGGATGGACCATCTTCTACTCAGTGTTATGAAGATCATTAATGGTTTACTACACAAATTATCAATATAAATGAAAACGACCTGAAACTTATCTTTCAAGAGAATCAAAGGTATAAGTTAAACTATACACTTACATCAATGTTTTGCCTCTTTTCAGAATAAAAACAAAATAACCCAATTTGGACTGAAAACGGACTGTATAGATGAATGTTTTAATAAAATGTGTCAGTAAAGTCGATCTTATTGAACGAAGGGAGACAAAAAGTTCACTATGTAAGCACTATGTATTATAAGCACTTTCAATTCAGCTCTCCTAGATTGGGGTTTGTTTGTCCATTTGACAGTAAAACTTACCAGCCGAGAATGTTAACAATTCTGGCAGTTTTCACAGTGACTTTAGAATGAAGTCGAACTATGACTGTAATCATTATGTCTTATTGTAATGACTCCAATATCAAATTTATTTACTGTTCAGGTTTACTGTTGAATGACGTTGAACATTAGCATTTGGTAACATATGTTACTTTATAAATTTTAAAGACCTAGATCTATGTTAATTTTTGAACGATTTGGGTAGCTTCGGCCCTGTTTGTAGTCCCAACTGTCCCTACATTCCTCCCAGTAGATTCAATTATAATTCCTAGAATGTTAAAACATTAAAAACCGACAAATTTTAACTACACAATCCTTGTATAAATGTGTTTTGGGGCCAAACTTTATTAGATCGATAGCAAATTAAACATTCTTCATACTCCAATAAATCATAAAATTAATGTCACCTACAACACGAGTCGTCTCTCGTTAAAAGTGAGTAACTATGTGCAATACTGGCAGAAGTAACACAAATATAAAACAAAAATTACAAACTTTGACTTGATGATTTCGTAAATTCATTGCCATATTTGGATTTACCACAGAAAATAGAAATGGAATGGGATGAAGTACTGTGCCTAGTGGTTTCACAGGCTATCACATTTTTGGAGGATGATTTTTGGTCGTTAAGTACTAGGGAACTTGAATTCAACGAAATAAATTGGTTAAGAAAACCAAAAAAAGGGTTGGGAAACCGTCAAACTTGGGAGTAGGAAAACTGACGTTTTGAGCGAAGCCGAAGGCCCTTCGTCCGAGTGAAACGTAAACTGACATGAAAACTTAAGGTGGTGTTCTTATAAAGAAAAAATCACATGACAAAAAGATGATCCATAGGATGGAAAAATAGATAACAAACTTAATTAGATAATTAGACAATATATCAACGATCAGGTAACCGAAACAGGAGGTCCCGACAGAGGTTTCAAGGAAATGGTAATGAAAAAGCAAAAGCTAAAATAAAAGAAATCAAGGGAATAAGGGACACAACCTAATATTTTTTTCATCCGCCCATGTTAGAAACAAACCTTCACTTGTAGGGAGGGATATGTCACTAAAAAAATCTAACTATAAGGAAATAAGGAATTGGAGGCAATGTTTTTATCCGCTCATGCCAGACAAATCATTGGCTTGTGAAGGGATGACACAAAGTAAAATAAAACCCGAGGGAATAAAGCTCACAAGCGAACATTTTTATTCGCCCGTGGTAGACAAAAACAGTTGCTTAGTGATCGATTAAATGAAAGAGAAGCGTTCAATGATTCCATGGGGATAAAAGGAATCGATGGATACGAAGCTATAATCATCACGCATTCAACAAGCACGAGCGGAATAATTGTTCTATTAAATCAACCCCCTTAAACATTGATATATCTTGCAGATTTTACCATGCAGAAGCCGACCGGGAGATCGTCAAACTTCCACTCGTATTGTACCGCATGGTACAATGGTTAAAATCCAGTGGCCGCCAAGCCAATGAAAACTCTGGAAATGTATTATGGACAAATTGTCTTGAATGCAATTTTTTGCGAAAACTCCAATAATAATGTGGAAAAGAACATCATCAATATTTGCTGCGAACTACCAGGACTTAATCAAGACTCGTTAGAAATAAGAAACGAGACAGCCACCAAAGCAAGTCCTGTCTACAGGATGCTCACGCCAACTTGACGCTCACGCAATAGAACTTTCCCAACGTCTCGAAAGATAGCTCCCAAGTAGGAAGTCAAAACGCCAGAACAATTAAACAGTTTATAAAATTCAACTAATCTGGAAGAACGAGTGAGAAAGTTAATTACTTTTTTATTATTATTTCTACTCAAACATCGAAAGGACAGAATGCCGTAGCAGAGACAGCTGGACAATTAATCACATAGCTGCTCCTGATCAGTTGCCCTCTGACGACTGAAGGGCAAATATTCTCACCGGTTTTATCTCTTTATAGTTATTAAAGCAAACTAATAAGAAACTATATCGCCGACAGAAAGACTTTTTATTCCTAGCGAAAACTATTTGTTTTAATTCTGTTTTGTGTAACCAGTAAATTGAAATGCATACAAAAGTATTTTAACGAATTTTTTTATATTTAAAGAAAGTTTCAGTGGTTTTCGAGGGTGACATATTTTTCTAACCTTTATTACCTCACGAACTTTGCTAACTAAATATATATTGGTTACTTTGCAACATTTCATCCCTTTTAGTACTTAATTATCAGATACTTGTTTGGAGCGGCCAAAGTGCCACATCTATCACAAGGTTCCCAGCGTTGCAACTAGTTTCCTTTGGAAACGAACACAAAGTTTGTCGCAAATCAGTACTGGAAATCGACGGTGAATCTCCAGCAAACCAAGCTGCAATAACAGTCGGTGTAAATGGGTAACAATTAATCGGTTGGTGCCGTGTTACTCTACATGTCGAAATGGAAACAAACTCGGAATTTTACTGCCGATTTTGGTCTTTTTCCTCGTGGCAAATTATAGGAACGAAAAACCGAACAAGCAGTATCTGATGACGAGCGGTAGCAATGAACTGCGGCTCTGTGGTCACAATAATCTGAAAACTGTCCATAGAATGTTTTAGAAGCCACAGCAGTTTGTTCAGAACAAAATTGTAAGATTTATCATGTTATCAGATGTTTCTTCTGTAAAATTATACCGATCGTAGAACCAAAACAATAACGCGACAAAAGGTATAATTCCAAGGAGAGATAAGATTGGAAAATCTCAAACTTTAGCATTGATCACCCTAGACACTCCGGAAAGACTGGGCTCTGGGTAACCTACCTGAGCTGTCATTGGGGAAAGTTTACAAAATCAACTGTAAACCAATCACAGCTCGGGCTTGTTACCCCGAAGCCTTGCGTGGTTTCTGAATTGGTCAGTTGGTATAAACATTTTAAAATCGATCAAAGCCTTCACAATAGCCATATGGCAGCATGGGAAGAAAAACATCAACGAAAAAAAGTCGTCAACCAGGGTTTTCTCTGGGTTTCTTTTCAACTACGGCCTCAGGAGCCTTGTTTCAGATCCGAACAGCTACTTTACGGATAATAATTGCAAGGTAAGGTATACTATACAGATAATGGAGATGCTCGACGTTAACCTCCTTGAGGGTGTCGGAAAGTCCGGCTACGCTGCTACGGCCTGAATCCCAAGAAAAAACAAACCTGTGTGAAAATCAATAAGGTCTTCCTAGTTTTATTAGCGGACCGACTTTTTCCATTAGGAATCGGTACTTAACCTCCATCTTTTTAACCATTTAACAAAGTTTTCTAGTTACAAAATTTGGCTGGGCTAGTCGTCTATTCGTAACTTGAGGAGACACTTGTATCTTGAATACGGATCTAATGATCATGATTGTCATCCCTTTTTTGTTCCTCAAAGAACATAAAATCCTGTAAAAGCACAAACATGTAGCACAGTATTAGAAATACCAATGCCATGCTAATCATAAACCATAGCTAGCCTACAATTTTAAAAAATAAAGAACAAAACATAAACTGAAAAACATTATCTTCTATCTTGATATTCAAGGTAGAACAAGATACGGCTGAGACAAAATGCGGTGATTTCTTGACTTTATTCCAAAGTCATTGTCAAACTGTTGTCTCAACACTTTATTCCAAAGTCGTTGTCAAACTATTGTTAGTTGGTTCGACAATGATTTCGGAATAAAGTCGTACCTTGGTCTACCTTGAATATCAAGCTACAAGATGACGCTTTTCGTTTATGTTCTATTCTGTACTTATCACAGAACACATAATCATAAAACGATGGTAAATTACGAATTCAAGATGGCTATTTTAGGGCAAAAGTTTTATATTACACTCCGTAATTAGTGTGCATTTATACAGATTTCTGTTTAAAATAGAAATCATAGTTTGAGTACGAAGTGGTGTCATGAACCTAAGATACGTTACAATTATGCTATGGTCTATTGTTAGCATGAAGACTGTTGCGCTGGAACTTTGATATATTTTCACCATTATCACAATTAAGACTCATTACTTTCGGTTTGCTTCGATGAATTTTTTTTGAAAATTGGTATCAGGATAGATGTTTGACTGATGAACAACATCGTAAAATATTAGGATAGGTTGTTAGGATAAGTTGTTAGGATAGGTTATCAGGACAGATTTT
Organism: Nanipora kamurai; assembly: GCA_036872915.1. Lineage (NCBI taxonomy): Eukaryota > Metazoa > Cnidaria > Anthozoa > Scleralcyonacea > Helioporidae > Nanipora > Nanipora kamurai. The sequence continues at coordinate 276,425 of JBAHVQ010000451.1, read as the reverse complement.
TTGCAATTAAGACAGTCTATTTTCAAAAATTTCTGTCTGATGACAAACTTTGAAAATTAGATATAGTTAGACTTGCTACAAGTCCTTCCCAGTTTCTTTTTCGCGGTGTGCTTCTCCGCTGGAAAGGACTTGTCCAACTTGCAACACGTCAAATTTACAGGTGGATTTTTGAACCGGGGTGTAATTGGGGCTGTGTCATCAATCTCACCAATAACAAGCACGTATTCAAACAACCTTGTTGTGTTGATGTGACGTATGTTAATCACGTTGGCCATTTAGAATAACTAATTAGATTCAAATTCCAGCAAGGGAAACAAATCGACCGCTCGAGACTTCTTAGCTCGCAGCTCGTATCGCGACTTCGCCTCTCGTTGCCTGACAGTGGCGATACAAAAGTGATCGACTTGTGGCAACTCTAATACATTGTTAAAATTACTGTTTGCTTCATTTACCACTTTTTTCGGAATTTCACCGAAGCAAACATCCAAAAATTTAGTATTGTTTTCACGCAGAAGGTGCTGTCGTGATGAAGTAACATCTCGACAAGATCACTATCTACGCATGCGTGCAGAGCTACATTTAATTACCAATCCCCTTTACAAAAATTACCTAGGGAGCCTCCGTAACACGATACCAAACTTCACTCTTCATGGAAGTTCAACTTACTTTATCAAACTTTAAGTTTATAATAATTAAGGATAAAGATAAGAGGTAAGCCGTCCAGGAACATCCCTTGTTAGTTCATTTTCTCCGTTCAGACTAAACTCAAATTTAAATTCTACAAAATGGCTACAACTGCAATGAAACGGTTACAACATTTCTTATAAAACAAAAAATTGAACAAAAATCATCAAAGAGTTAACGCGATACTAACGATTAAAAAGGCAGCACCCAAGAGAGTAGCCTTCACTTTTACATCAAGATCCATAGGAACTGAAAAAAAAAATATTGTAACATTATTTCACATTTCAGCAAATCACATAACTATGAGTATGAATGTAGTATAGTCATAGATAGTTTTCGCACACTTTTTTGGAAAAAAATTCAAACCTCTCTCCTAACGACACTTTTCCTCACTTAAAATAAATATGTTCCAGTATCGAATTGACCACTCCAGAACCTCGGGAGATTGGGTCCAGGTTTGACGTGTAAGCATTGTGAGATATTTTGGGAGGACAAATCTTTAAAATGGTGTCCATTTTGCCGTCGTACTTTGAGTAAAGTTGACTTTTTCCTGCATCTAAAATGCCTGAGAACTTCAATTGCTACTGTATTGTAATAATATAGGATACGGCTTTACACGCAAAACTAACCTCTCGATAAGTTCGCGTTTTCTGTGACTGGTCTTTGCCCGTCTACATAACAGGCGTCTTTTGAGCTGGGTAACAGTGCATTCGTCCAGACTGACCTGTGGATGCTTTACTCCCTGTATATTATCTTCCAGGAAAACTTTTCTCGGAGCTTGAGTAGTATTTTTGCCCTGAATTTGCCACTTAAAATTTCCCGCGTTGAATCAAATGATCCCGAAAACCCTTGTTGTGTTTTTATCAATATTAATTGAACACGAGTTTGTACTTTCATGTGTCTGTAAAAACTGATAAGCAATTACTCTACTACAATATGTTTGTATATATGTTGCAACCGACTGTACACGCATATGATGCAATAAAGTATTCTCAACATAATTTAACATCGATGCATGCGCATACCCCAGCTAGACGCTGCTAACATTGGTTAACATCACCCCTGTTGCCACGATTGTAAACCGGTTATTTGGAAAATAGTTTAATGATACTCCGTCTGGTAATGCACTTAGGGAGTAAACAACTAAAGAATTGGTGCTAAAGACCAATAATCCAAAAGGTTCTGGAGACCAATCACAGACTACACTGCCGGTAACAGGTTACGTGTACCGTAAGCAATTCCGGGGAAAATTCCAAAACGGTATTTGAAGATCACTAATACTACAGTCAGGTACAAGGAAGAGGTCAAAAAAAATTAAACACGAAATCCCTAGAGTGAGATTAACTCTAGAGTGGACTATTACCAAAGGTTACTGAACTTACATGTAATTCCAAAATTATCAGCATCGGTGAAAGCTTCTTTCACAAGGCCTGACCATTGCTTAGAGATTTTTCCAACTTGACTACTTCCGTCGGCTGACAAAACCTATAAATAAATGTAATCAATTATATGCACGTGTAATAACTAAAATACAATCTAATTTACAAGAAAAGGTTGCTTCTGGCACGACTCCACCTTGGTATTTCAAGCAACCGTCAAACCCCATGCGGCTCTTGAGTTTCACGCACCACAAGAACAAACCAAGAAGCAAAAGCATATTTAATAGATGATAATAAAAACTATGGTAATAAAATGGATAAGCACCGGCAAACCAACCTTCAAGATGAGTTTACTAATGATTACCCCTATTCGGTCCGACCCCTCATATACCTGCCATCAGTGTATGGTGGAAACTTTTGTCATCTTGACCGACTTCCTTTTCGTATTTCGACTCAAATCACGTTGCTGCGCAACGAACCATGAAGTTTAGCAAGAGTTTTTAAATCATTTTTTCAATTACCTCCGACCTTAATTAGTTAATTCTAATAAAAACTGAGAACTTATTGAGAACACAGTCAAAACATGACGAGAATGGAATCGACCTTGATGACAGAGCAGAATATAAATTAATTATGAGTTATTTTACACAAAAGTGGAAAATATATTATTTATACAGCCATCCGACACAGTTGGATCATAAGTATCAGTTCGGGAGAACTTGAAATTGCCTTGGAAATACTCGCCCCTTAACTCTGCCCCCACAGCCATTTTCCTCTCTCAAATTAGTCATTTCTGTAACTCTGTGGAAACATTTATGGAACTGATTCACAATAACCTTTCACTATGCACCTTTTCGTGACACTTCCCATGGTTAGCCAGAGCAAAATAATAAAGAAGCAAAGAGGCAACAGTGGTAAATAAAGTATTAAGTAAAACGTGCACAAAAGGGCTAAATCCTTTTTGATAACAGAGTTATTAATTAATCCATCACAAAAGAAACAACAAAAGAAAATGAACGGCAACAAAACAAAGCAATAAAAGAAACATAACATTTTTATTTTCCTCAAAATAATATTCGGCAACAAAAGCAAAATGACATATCAAATATACATTCACAAATATCAAGTTCTGGTTTTTAAGATCAAGCATGTGTTAAAAGCGTTCAGTAGAGGATTTTTTACTTCGTCATAAAAAATAGTCCAATCAATATGTACCTTGTATTCTACATCTCCAAAACAACTGCACTGACAAAGTGGACCTTCAATTTGCAACACTGGTTCATGTGCCGCCGTGGTGATAGCGTATCTTGGGATACAAATTGACCACCTTAAAATATAATTGAAAACAAATTATTTCAGCGAAAACCAACGGTAACTTGGTAAACGTATCAAATTAAACGGGCAGCGTCCAGACCAATCCAGAAGGAGAATCTTGAAAAAGTTTCTAATAGGTTGAACTTTTTAAGTTTGTAAATTCAATTCGGTGTGCATAAACCACCAATGGGCCGGCGGCTGTGAGTCTAGAAGTGCCTTAAAAATACAGTTCCGTTGGACACATTTCCAGAATAAGATTTCTTTCATGAAAATGCAATTAAAGGCAATGCTGATGCCAAATCGATGCTAAAATATCGATGACCAAAAGTTTGGGAAAATGCTGAGTGATTATTTTTTGTGTATTTTGTATCCCCAAATGGTTATTGTAACTCCTTTCTGTTTTATCAATTAATCTCCTGTTGAGATATTGTCTCCCGGAGGAGGGCTTAAAATATTTCTAAGGCACTAGTAACTTAAATCAGGCACTCCAGTGTGTGCATCAGAGAAAGGTAGATTTCTCTCTCGATGGAACTCAGCAAACTGTTAGAAGCGAGCGAAAATTAAATTCGCTGTCACACCCTTAAATGTCCAACGAATATCAACAATCATACGGAGCCTTTGAAAATAGACATAGTATAAAAGGACTGTGTAGTCTGTAGTACATCCAGAAAGTGAAGAACTAAAACCGGTTATTTTGTGGTACAAAGACGTTTTGCAGGCACCTTACAACTGAATTTTTGAAATATTGTGCCAAAAATGAAGATACAATTGGCTACGTTTCTTTTGTTTGCATTGGATGTTTTAGTGATTGGAAAATATTGATTTTTACTCGCTTCCACAGTTTGCTGACTTCCATTTTATGAGAAAATATACCCTCCTTTCATGCACATACTCAGGTCTCCAATTTAAGGTACTAGTGTGATGCATACAATTAAAGCCCTTCTCCAGGAGTCTCTCGACAGGAGCTTTATTGGTAGAAAAACAAACATGTTACAATGAACCATTTAGAGATATAAAATACACAAAAATGCGCACTCAACATTTTTCAAAACTTTAGTCAGCGATATTTCGGTAACAAATGACAAAAAGCAATCAGCCTAACATATTATTTTGTCCCCTCATGTAGATATATATATATATGACGGCATTGTCCAATTTTTGAATTTCCAAAATTTTTTATTTTCCTCAACTATGAATGCCGTCGTTTTTTACATCACAACCATTTTTGACCAAACTGGTTGTTATCTCCAGGGCCCGTTGGTTGACTTGGCATCTGTATGGCATTTATTGGCATAAACACGAGAGAAATCAGCGAAACTTAAGAAAATTGACGCACTGCCGCCGGCCTACAACGAAAATTAAGCAGAAGAGACAATATAAGTGGCGAACTGTATGGGATTTACTCGGCGAGCTGTGGTAAACGTCATAAAGTTGGAGACTTGAAAGAATCAATAGCTGATACACAAGACGAGAATAAGAACAGAAAAAAATTATTCAGCGGCGGCTGAGCGGCTTTCAAATTGTCACAAGTGGTGATTTAAAATGCTCACTAATAAATTATAAGTCGGGTACAGTTGCGTTTTTCTTTTCTTTTCTATTCATACACAACAGGTGTTGTCAACTAGTTGAAGAATGGATAATCGAGAAAAAATCATAGAGGAAAAGAGCTTATGGGAAAATAAAAGGATATAAAAAAGCAAGATAAATTTCATATGCAAAACATATATTATGGGAAATATTATTCAGCTTTCTCGATTTATAGTTAGAAGGAAAATTCCTTGAGCATCTGGTTCTCTTGAGCTTGGAGCCCCTGGAGGCAAATGCAACAAGTGGCGAGTGTGTCGTAACGCAATGCCAACGTGGAGGTTTTAGCGAGCTTGGTTAGTCAAGAATTTGCCGCATAACTATATAGGCTTTGTTCCACGACGTAATATTTCATGCAATTAGTACCTTCAAAAAATTTGTTGCAAAAAATGTCGTCGAAATTGGTTTCGTGAGCATATGAAAGCAGAAATGTTGCAAGTTGCACGAAAAATTGCAGCAGGGCCTTGTTAATGCAAGACTTTTGAATACGATAGTGTTTTGATTTCTGTTATTTTTTTAAAACAGTCAGTATACTCTTAAAAGCTTTTCGTAAAACCGTTCATGCGCTCTTCACTTTGTCATACCTGATTGATAGCATGCTGGAAATACAACCTTCAAAAGTTCAGTGTAACATTTTCAAGGTACTCGCATGCGCGGGTCGTGATACTGCCACTTTAACATATTAAACTAAAAATATCTTAATATTAATTTTCGCCTATTAAATAACAGCCAACATAAAAATATTAATCGCGCATGATATCCCATGGGAGGACCACGTTAATGAGTTATTTTTGACTTATTAATCATCGATTGATAATTATATCTATTGCAATACAAGTATCAGTCGATTTAACTTTTAGCGGAATATCTAAAGCACAACAAGCCTCCGGAGTTGGAAAAAGCCTCCGGGAATTCACTCGTAAACTTGCGAACACTACGAGCAATTCTGATTGAAACTTAAAAAGTATGCCTGTCATAAATTCATCAAAACGAGGAATTAGCAAGAGAAAATAACACAAGAAGTTTTTGGTACTGGTGTGTGGCTAGAAAAGATAAATCTCGCATTCTTACTTTTGCTCAACGTAACCAACCACTGTTCCAGGAGGAGATTGTACCTCCAACTCTTGTAGGCAACACGGAAAACAGCATGAGGAACATCGCAACGGTCGAGTAAGGTGAATGACTTCTCGTTTGAGGTTATCTTCAATAGAGATATTAAAAGGACGACTAGGCCCACAGATATTACGCGTGCAACAATCAGTATCTGTAATCAAAGATATACAATAAAAAACTTGTGGTTAATGAAACTAAAAGCGAAAGAAAAAAACCCAAAAAACAACAGGCTCAAATGAAACGCAAAAAGTTTATGGCAAGTGCAAGGCCTATCGGCTGTGCGACCTGGAAACTATCCGAGGCAATTTAAAATTTGAATGCGGTTATGCTGAGTGTATAGAGCTTTATTCTGCAAGAAGCTTTAAGCATTTTTAATACCTAGATTGTTTTTGTAAACTTTGGCAATTCAGTTGGAGTCGAACAGTTGATCAAAATAACTTTTCGACATTTCAAATTATTTTTCATGACCGATTTTCGCAATTTCATGTGACTGTGCAGCCTTATCAGCTACAACCACTTCACTCGAAGATTTTTAGGTTTAGAAGGACTATATGTTCTGCAATCTGATTGGTTCTGTCACTACCAAGCTATCCGCTCATATACCACTAGTAATGAAAAAACAAAATGGCGGACGGTTTTGCTATGGTGACTGAAGAAGAAAACGGGCCGGGAATTTCATTCGAATAGTAAAATCTTTATATAGCGTTTGCCTATATAACAAAACAATTGGACCGTTTTCTCTCGCCGGCGCTGCGCGCCTCGTTGGTTATGAGCTCACATATTACTCGAGTTCATGGCTCATGGTATAATTGTTAATGTATGGAACAACTTACCAAAGTAACTTCAAACGGACAACGTATTCCAGAGTAAATTTAAATCAGCAACAATCAATCATTTTGCTCTCAACCGTTTGTAAATAGCTAACTTTAGAAGTCTTTTCTTCTTCATTCGTATTGCTTTTTAACGTTTATACATGTATTATAGCATTGAATTTACCAGTACTTTGACTAGGTAGATTACGGCCCCTTGAAAATCAGATATTTAAAAGTTCTGAAGGGCAATCGTTATTAAATAACATTAAATAAAAAAATATCGCTTTCGCGTTGTTTTGTTTGTGTCGCTTGTGCTGTATGATTTGCTGCTGCTGAAACCAATAGATCGGAGGGCTTCCTCCTAGCACTGCTTGGCCTTGTCAAACCCGTCTTCGTTACAGGATAGGTCTCAAATTCTGCGGCCGATCGTTGACTGTAAGTGTAGGGGTGGTATTGGTCGGTGTTTACATTCAATGTTACGTTTAAAAAGCTTACAATCCTTAAATTTGTCTTAATGGTAATTTTCAGTCCGTAATCTTTGAAGCATCTGTGGATATTTTTTCGAAGTTTTTCGGCTTGTGGTCCGGATATGTTTTGAAAAGCTGTGAGCCCGTCATCGTGATATAATCCAATGCTTCGATTATCGAACTTCGACGATAATTTATTCAGGATACACAGTCCCACCAGCTCGCAAATTTCGGCTCCGTCAAGTGATCCCATTGTGACGTCAAACATGGTTTCGTTTCCTTTCTTTAACCAAATTTGACTTCTATTAAAAAGGAGAGATCTTCGTGCATGCATAATTACGTCTATTTTACCTATGGGAAATGTCTATAAACTGTTTCGCGAAGTCGATCATGCCGATCAGGAGGTCTTAGAAGAGTAGAAATTATCTATGTCGAAGGTTATGAATGTGGTCTTAATATCCTTGTTTGGTATTCATGTGAACCACTCGATCACGGATGCAGTATTTCTCCACTGGTTCGAACTTTGGTTTCTTATGCTGATATGATTTTGTCTTCTATCAGAAGTAGATGGCGCAGTTAACCCTTAGACTACCAACGGGGTCGTATACGACCCCACTTTGAACAAATGAGAATAAAAGAAAGACAAAGAGAGAACAAAACAAAAACAAAGGGAGAACAAAGAACAAAAGTAAAAAATATTTAGGCGTTAAAGGGTTAATCATCACTCTGACGAAGGCCCAAAGGACCGAGTCGAAAGCACAAGTAAAAATCTACCAAATCCGGTGAACGAGGATTATTTAATTTTCAACTATGGCTGGATGACGAATATTCAAGTCACAATTCATTTACATGGATATACAAATATATACACTTTTCAGTCACACCTGGGTCGTACTTTGGTCAGTTTGAGGCCTGGAACTTATAATAATCTGGAACTTACCTTCTTCAGCAAAATAAACTTGCTGGCCCAACGAATTTTGAACTATGTATTTGTTATTTGTTTCAAATCCCGTAAATGCTGTAACGTAAACGAAAAAACAAAATTGAAAAATTAAAATAAAAAGTTATCAAACATTTAGGAAAGTAAAGACAATGCTCATAGACAAACACACAATTGTAACAAATCAAATCACTTTATAACATCCAACTATATTAAGACGTTGACGTGCGTTTTCAAGAATATCTTTTATCACTTGTTTAATGAGTCAGCATGATGTTTACATCTGGTAGTCGAACATTTGAATTCATGTCATTACGCGGTGGAAGGTGGTTAGGAAATTACCCACCCAATCAGAAACACGAAACATTTCACTCATGGGATAAGTTTAGTCGTCCAACCAGGGAATGCGAAAAGTAGTTTTTACGCTTTAATTTTCGTTCATAAGGGAAACAGTAGCTCTCAAAATAAACAAATTACAAATTATATCTTTTGATTTCTCACATATCACAAAATTGGTCGTACATTCCGTAGACATGCTCTCCTCAGGAAGGAGTGTCAGAGGTTCTTAAACTTCTTTGTTACGATTGGTATTTGAAGCTTGAGCTTTTTTCAAAAATTCAGTAATTTGTTCATGTATATTAATTCATGTATAGCGCAATAATGTGATTGGTTTAAGATTAGGCGATCTGTGTGTGTTGAAAACTGATTGTCCAGTTGTTGGAGTTATGATACGAAAAGGACATTCATTTGTAACTGACGTAGCTTCAGAGGGCGCGCTCATCTTCAGAACTAAGTTGCATGAGTCAGTCAAATTCGCCTATTTACCTGGTAGTTTTATCTGTGCTCAGATTAGTCGTCCGCAGGTAGGCTCGACGCTCACCAGTCAAAACGTCCTCATCTCAAGCATCCTTCGGTTAAAACGTCCGCGAGTCAAAACATTTTCGGGGCAAAACGTCTTTGGGTTAAAACGTCTGCGTATCTGATTAGAAACTGATTTGAAGTTCAAATGAAAATTTCCACTTAAATGGTGACTTCATGTAGATTAAATCGTTGTAAAGGCATGTTGAAGCGAATGCATGGCAAGTTGATTGAAACGGTAACATGCTAAAAGTGAAGCAACGTTCATTGATAGGTTAAGAACTTAAGGCGGAAATTGGTATCTTCACTATTTGAACAAAACTGTTTCTCGATTGGAAAACTCCTACGTTGGCGTTGCGAGAACTCGTAGATAAGATCTACTGCGAGGTCCACCGAAGATTTTGACAGAAAATCCAAGGTGAACGTATAATTTGTTTGCAGGTATCATTGTCTAATGACTCTAATCACGGACTTTTTTATGACGGTTTGTCGTATGAAAATAATCTGAAGGGGATGGTTGTACGAAGACCAGATAGGTTATTTGGTGGATTAGTATTGGCAAGTGAATGACACGAACTGACATGCACCTACCCACACACCTACACAAAACCTATGACAACACGCCTACTATATGACGCCCAAATATTTGTATATATTGAATATTTATTCAAGGATGTCTGAGTTAGCAGTCGTGGATTATGATTTGCTGAATGAAGCTTTGTTAACCGCCTGTTCACATGAGACGAGATATCCCGGTGTAGCACGAAATGTATGACCAGCGAAATAACTAACTTTTGTGCTTGTGCACACGTGTTCAAGATGCTCAGTGTGATTCACAGTAGATTTGCATCAAATATTTCGCAAGTGCTTCAACGAGGGTTGTTTACTTTGTTTTGTTTTGCTTTTACGAGTAAAGCTGGACCGTTCTTTCTGCCTTGTTCTACTGTGACTTGATCAAACGGTTTAGTCATTTAGGCTGGGATTTTTGTTAACATTACTACTAGTCGTTTGCGTGAAAACTTTAAGATATTTAACTCCGATGGAGATATTTTATATACTAATGAAACTCAACGTCAGTTTCATTAACGGAAATATCAAAATTGTCGTTCAAGTACACCTGAATATCATCCATAGTACCCAAGTATCATCCATAGTACCCAAGAACCCGAGGAAGGTTGCACAGATTCAAAACACCACGGTGGGTGAACCAGGCTTCAGTAATATTCATTAATGTTTTAATCTTTGTGAATTTGTCTGGCCTCAGTTATTTCGCAAAGTGTTATAAGTTTCGTAAGTACACGAGCGAAATTTGTGGCACCTGCTCTTGCTGACGCACAAGTGAATAAACTTTCGCAGTAACCTTCTCCCCAAGTTCACTTCTGCTCAGTATATGTAGTGGTATGTAATTCACTCTTGTGTTTGTCCAAGGAGGAGCATCATCGACTCTAAAATCTGGCAAATGTGGAGGCGTCAAATGGGGAAACGGTCTTCCACAGTGCCTTTGGCAAACCACAAATTTTGAACTTTTTGACGGCTTCTCTGCCACGTTGTATCCAATACGTGTCACGAATGGTTAATAAAAGGTAGTTAAGGTCACCTTTACTCCAGTGTGCATCACTCGGTAATGTGCTTCCTTGATAAACAAAAACGTAAGGTGGTGTTTAGTAGGCAATAACGCTCGGTTCTGGGTGTCAAAATGTAAACTTGATCTTTCTAGTCGTCCGCTGCATCGTACAACTCCAAGCTTGTCTGGGAACAGATTGAATTGTCTGACATACTTCGAGGGATGATTGTTGTCGATACTTTCGATTTCCTTGGTAAACATTGTGATTTGTACTCCTCTATCTACTCGATTCTAGCGATCTTCAGCTCATCTGCGGTCAAAGGACCCTTCCTAATTAGATCTCGTCTGCGAAGGCAGCATTGAAGATTATAAACAAACCGTAGCACATAGCCTATTACTCTTAGCAATCGATTGATGCTGCTGAATGAATCAACGTCCATGATTCTGTCCACTCGATGCGTCGAATTACTGTTCACTTCTCCCCGAGGTTGCACGAAAACACGTGTCGTGTCGTTTGCATTTTTTGCTGTTCTTGTTGCGCCATATTATCTTCTCGAATAACGTACATTCCGAGTTTTGGCCAGTTCTCTTCTGGTTGTTCAAGAAATTCAGGACCTTTCAGCCAAATTTTGCTCTCCTTCAATTGATGGGTTGTAACCCCACGTGATTCCAGATCGGCTGGATTCCATTCCCCTGGACAATGCCTTCACTTTACGGACTTTGTAGGTTTACGTATCTTCTCCACGCGTCGGAAGACATATTGCTTCCAGAGTTTGCGATTTTCGATCCAGCAAAGCACAGGTGACTGAATCAGTCCAACAACACACGGAGTCAATCTGGACGATCTGATGTATCGAATCTAATAATCGGGCTAGTAGCACAGCTCCTAACAGTTCCAGTCGAGGTATAGTTTGTTGTTTGACCGGTGCTACTCTTGACTTAGAACATATCAGCATGGTATGAACTGCATTATCAAGGTTAACTCGAGCGTAAACGGCTGCTGCATAGGCTTTACTACTCGTATCGCTGAATCCGTGAAGTTCCACTCTCTTTCTCGCTGCTCTGTCTGCAAAACAGGACCGTGGGACAGATAAGTTACTGAGATACTGCAACTCCTCTACTGTGGTTTCCCATTTCTTCTTGAATTCTTAGGGTAGCTCTTTGCCCCAGGGTGTGGCCTCTAAACACAACGTTTGGAATAGCATTTTCATGTTGAACGTCAAAGGTGTAATTAACCCTAACGGATCAAATATACGGGCTGCCAATCTGAGGACAGAACGTTTGGTTGCAGGTAACATCCTTGCATATTCAACCAGATCCTGTAC
>JBAHVQ010000451.1:240418-264285 GCA_036872915.1 Nanipora kamurai | reverse complement strand
TCATAATATTTACAAACCAGAGTAGCGTTTGGTATGTCGGAAATTTCATCTGGTTGCCGTGAACTTGTATCTTACTGAAAATCGCACCTATCATTAGTTTTTGGGGAATCGAGTCTGGTCGGAGACTGTGGTTGGTTCTTTGGGATGAATGTGTGTCTTAAATAAATCGTTATAAAGCTATCGTTTGTGTAATCGTTTGGTCTACGACGGGGCAAGGTCAAATTTAGATGTTTGCCTTTACACTGTAGTGGCCCTACACTTACCTAAAGTTTGACCGTTATTTACCGTCCTGTATCAAGTGAATAATGTTAAAAAAGGAGTTTTTTTTACAAAAATAACCTTATTGTACATCTCAGTGTGATGAAATTATTGTTTTCAACTGTTTTAGATGCTTGTCTTCGTTGCCAAGCAAACAGTAGACAGGAAGAATGTGTTGGTAAGTTAACTTAGTTCACTATTAAGACACGCGTGTTTTCAGTACTTTTGTTCGAATTAAAGTGTGCCATGACTTCAGTTCGTCCTATGCTACTTTACACTACGAAACAAAAATAAATGCTTCAATTATAGACAGTGCACCAGTTTCAGCCACAATTTCAACTGGCAAGCAAACCTTTTGGAAGAATGTTATACAGAAAGGAATGCAACATGCTGCCAACTGAAAACATTTTGGGAGGGGTTCGGCTAGGAGACAAATAAAACAATGTGTGGTATGAGGCCAGGACTTATTAGCCTGGAAAAAAATATAATGCTAGACAATGGAAAGACTAAGAAGTCATAGGTACAGATAAAAATTTCGGTCTTTGTGAAAGGAATGGACTTCGTATATATGTTAAGTATGTAGGTTTTGATGTTCGAGCAAGCCTTCTTCCAGAACCCAGTTACTTCCAGAAGCAGAACTTTTAGAAAGTAGACTTTTAGTTAGTTATTTATTTTTAACAGGTTTGGTTTCTGAATTTAAAATAACCAAAATATTACAGAATGTATATGAACACTGATGAATTAAGTTAATTCCTTCTTCTTTGAACGTTACTCGATACTGTATCTGTAATTAATGCTCTTTTTATCTTTCAGTTGTGTGGGGAGAATGCAATCACTCTTTTCATAACTGCTGTATGTCACTTTGGGTTGTTCAGAATAATCGATGCCCGTTATGTCAGAAGGAATGGGTCGTGCAGAGAATTGGCAGATAACACCGGCGTTTTAAATTTAGAATATTAATTACTGGCAGATAACGTAGGTTGTCAACACATTATACTATTAACAATTATTTACATTTTCTACTGTATTAAGTAACTCTACGGGAAAGCAAACACTCAGCCACAGTCTGTAGATAGGACATTCCAACCTTGTGGTTCGGGTCGAAAATGTTAAAAATGTGTAAGTTCTGTGAAAATCACAGTCATATGCTTGCTTGATAATATCGTGTTTGGAAATAGGTGAACTTTAGTAGTAGCTTTATTTTTACATTGTATTAGTATTTTTTACAGGACGAGTTTTTTCCCTTATTCTTTACTAGGAAAGATGTATTTATTGAGTTCTGTTGACTGGGTGGATACGTTGTAGTCACTGTTCCAATTTGGAACAAAATTTAAACATTTTGGAAAAATTTTTAAAGATCAGAAATTTGAAAAAACTCAATTTTTGTCCAGTGAAAGTAAATTTTCAAGGTCGGAATTATACATTTTAAGACTTCTCCGCAAGTCACAACTCTTGGGTCTCCAGCTGAGAATCGAAACGGCAACCGTGCAAACGTAAAGCAGTGCTTTGTCAACCAAGCTACGGAGATGTTCGTGAAAGTTGATTGTCCAGGTTATTGTAGTCTTGAGTAAGATTGTTGGTGTTGGTGGAAGTGACTGACGTTTCAAAGGCCTCAACGGCGGTCATCTTCAGAAGATGTCCGCCGCAAGAGGACTCGGATTTTTGTGCGTGGATTGTTGTAGGACTGGTCCGAGTAAAGTCTTGAAATGTACGATTCTGGTACAGTACTTGTAATGAGCATATTTTTTCAGTTAAAATTACTTTCTTTCTCTCCTGAAAAATTTTATATTTATTACATTGAGCTCTTGCAGGTAACGTCAAACTTTCAATGGTGGGTGACTACTTCAAAGTTCCGATGTTTATTAGACCGGATAATGAATGAAAATTCCTTTATTTATAAACATTTGCCACCCAACTTGGGAACTCCTGCAAGAGCTTAAATTTATGTGGATGACAAAGTAATTCCTGTGATTAAGTGATTCGCTACAGCACTTTCCACTGCTTGTACCTTGAAAAGAAAAGCACTGAATTTGGCTATGAAAAGGTTGGTTATGATCGTTTGTCCCTACTATCTGCTCAACGGTTTCGTCGGACAACTCATGCACCGGGGACCGAATTTTCAAATTTTACCTGACAGAAAATCCGAATTTCTGACAACACCATTTTCTTACGTTTTATTACGGTTTCTTATCTCATTAAACGACAATAAGATGAGAAGCTGTACTAAATAAATGGTCTGGTCTTCCCGACAACCGTAAAACTTCCGGCAATCTCAAATTTACAGACATTTCGAGCAAGGGGAGCCTTCCCTGCTATCGCGGCCATGACGCCGCTGCACGTTCTCCCTCTGAACTTCCTTGAGGAGGGGAAAATATAAGACGAGTGGTAGGGGGTATAGGTTAAATTTCTACCGGAAACACAAACTTAGTCATGTATGCAACAAAGCCGTTAGATTCAACAAACTACAGTTATGGTCGATCGCAATAGTTTCTATTTTTAGAACCGAAAGTCGGATAAACGAACCATTTGCGCGCTTTGCTATTTGACGTTCACCAATTTAAATACAAATCACTGTTGGAAAAAAGTGAGGAACAAATGGCTCCCGCGGTCCCTGAGAATAATATGAATGTAGTACTCTGGCAAGAAAGTAATGGTGAGTGTTGACGGTGTCTTCTAAAAGCTATAATCTCGTAGAAGGAATGTGTTTTGTCGCCATGGTTATTTACAGTATTTGTAGATGGCTTCATTTCAAAGGAGGAGTTGTTCTCTGCATTTATTAGGGAGCGCCTATGTTTGCTGATGATTTAACATTGCTGTCACTATTGAAGTCTGGTCTCGATCTACATAAAAAGTCTATGATTATGGGTACCTATGGAGAATAACCTTCAGCCAAAAGAAATCAGTCATAAGCGTTCGATAACCAACATACAACTGAATCTGGTCTTATGGTAGTATGAAACTTTGTGGGAAAACAAAAATATTGAGTTTATGGAGCATTGAAGGAGAGATGGAAAAAAAGGAAGTTATATTTATTTGAGAGGCTGATTAACTCCCACCGCTTGAACAGCCATTGTCGTAACTTTCAAGTTCTTTGACTGCATAGTGTTGCGTATCAAATGCGTTTTTTTGAGGAGGAAAGATGAGAGCTCTTTCACTCAAATGTTCAATGATTTTTAAACAATGTTATGACAAAAGGAAATTTAAACTTGCGCTTGGTCACTTGATTTGTATACCAGCCGATTCATTGGTCGTGTAAGAGATAAGGGACAATCTTCGCAAGCTATGACCTCTAATTAAAGAGACACCTCCAATGAGGGAACGCCATTATCAATAACGGTAAATCATTTACTGTCAGTAAAGCTTTAACAAATTATTTTATTTCTTGTACAAAATCCGTTTCTTATTACAATCAGGTCATAATTAAACAGGAAGTAATAATGCTGACCTTTATTTTTCGTGGATGCTGCGGGTATGAACTTTCAGAGTATGAACTTGAACATTCACCAAAAGAAGCTTTCTTCCCTACTCTTTCCGAAGATGGTTGACCTTTTACAACATCACAATTCTGAGTATTACTAAAAATAGCCAGTTTTCTTACTGATACTGTCTGATGAACATTCATTCGAGTTCTTACGTACAGAGAGCTTCCTTCTACTGATTAATAAAATACAGATTTATTTTACAATGCCTTTGAAAGCAATAGGAAGGCCAACGTGTTCCTGCTGATATCGAACTTGTTTCCCAACGCACAGTGTTTGATGCAATTTCAAGTAGACAGAAGGATGTTTTATTAACTGTCATTAACAATTTTAGACTGACGTTTGTCTTCCTTGGACAAGCGGCTTTGCAAACTCAACAAATTCATCAATTAGAACAGGCCATGCCCCTAAGATAAAAGATGATAAAAAAAAGACAACGAAAACGTTATAAAAACGTTATGAAAACACGGTGCAAACAGTGGGAGGACCATTATGTTGAACAACTCTTGTCTCCCACCGAAGGTAATATTAATCATTATACAATTCTGATGCGATCTCAGTGGCTAAAGTCGTTCCGTCAAATCTACATACACTGGTTATTATGGATGTAGATCTTACGTCAAATCTCCAGAGACCAAACCTGCATTAAATTGTTTTCGGTTTACACAGCTGTCATTAGAGCTGTTTAGAAATGAATTAATGGGGGTTTTTACTCCGTAACATTTTCCGGGGTACAAAATAAAATGATCCTGTGATATTGAGAATTATCGGTATCATAGTAGTAATTATCAGCTGGAGTTGTTAGCATCAGCCTTCGGTTTCTGCAGCTAACACAAACTTCTGTCTTGATGATTCACGATAGCGTGCACAATGTCAACCAATAATCTATTATGATCAGTAAAGTTTAGATTATAAGTACACGCAATCAAAACAATAGAAAATAAATGAAAATGGGACTCCAGCTCACAAAACCGTGATTTTTGTGGATGTACGCAGTATTCAATCCATAGCTGGAATATAAACGACATTTTTGAGAGAAAACAAATATACTCAACAGAAAAGAGTAACAAAATATAAAATTACTAATAAAGCTGAGACAAAATTGTACGAATTGGTTCAAGAAGCACAGTCCAGTCGGGTTAACCACTACTTATCTTATATTCATTTCAAATACCTTTTATATACAGCATATTTCATCAAAATGAGATACAGTAGGTAAGTGCGAGCTGAAAGTTAACCGATGACAGCAAATGTCCGTTACACCTAAGGCGTTTATTTGAGCCAATGAGTCTCGTCTGTAGCTCAAACTATTTTTCGGTTTTGTATCGCAAGACAAAATAGAACCGCAACTTTTATTGATATGAACATTGTGGATAGTAGTTAAGCATTTGCGAGCTCAGAAATATACCAGACAATCAATGAACATTCATAAGCACAAATCCATAGAAAATGACCCTGTCTCTGGAGCTAAAACAGCAATACTTTAGTTTTTATAATCATTACTTGAAACGATAAATTCATAATTAACATACACTGCTGAAGTCAACTGAAAAAGTTGACTCGAGCGGGATTTGAACTTGCACCTCTACCTGTTGAGCTATCGAGTCTACAGGGAGTGGAGGCGAGTTATCAATTTTTTCAGTTCACTTCAGCAGTGTACGTTAATTATGAATTTATCGTTTCATATTACCCTGAGGATGATTCTGAAATAATCATTACTTGTTATAGTATCTTTACTTTGATTTGTGTTTCTTTACTCTATTTGCTATTATCGTTACTTTGCTTGTTACTGTCTTCACTTTGAATGTTACTGCCACTGCTTTAAACGCTTTTAATCATTACTTTGCTTGTGATTATCGATCCTATGGCTCTGCGGTTGTTATTGTCACATTTCTTTTGGTTGTTCTTATAATTACTTTGATACAGTCATTCCCACCCCTTAGACAGCTATTGTCGTTACTTTCAAGTTCTTTGACGTAAACTCTGAGATTGCGTATCGTTGCGTATAACTTTTCGAGAAATTCAACCCTAAACTTAAAGATTAGCCACCCTCCAAATATTATTTTATCAAAATTAAGATTTTATCAAAACTTTTTTTGCGACAATTTTTTGACTGGATGAAACATTTCCTGTAAGTGTTTTAATCCAATAGATTTTCCAAAGAATTTTGAATAGATTGAATAAACTATAAATTTCTTTCAAAAAATCATAAAACGAAAGAGTTAAATAGATTCAAAAACGTCTCTTGGAGATTGCACTTTTGCCGATATTGGTTATCTATGTTTTTAAAGTGACTAAGCTTTGTGCTAATTACGATTACAATTTTATATAAAATTTCTTGTTCGTTAGTACTGTTTGATTAGCTTCTTCGTAAAAGAGTTGCAAAGCACCTGTCCACTGAGTGGATCATTAATCCTATATTTCCCCTGACACTGAATTCAAGTCCATCTCCTAACTATCCAAAATAGCAAAGCTTCATGCTAACTAGACAATTGGTTTGCACGTGACGTCAGGTCGGCCATGACGGTGGAATTTTAACAAAAGAATGTCGTTAACTGTGTTGTATTCGGCACCAACATGGCCGCCGTTTCTTTATCTACTTAATCTCAAGGGATTGAGTGCAAACAATCAGCATGACAATTTTATTAACAATATAAGCACATGCACGTGACCAGACATGTAGCCCCAAATGGATAATATACCAGTTAAATATCAACGAGTTTTTGAATGCCATTCACAACAGCACATCTTGCCCGTACGGATGCACACTACTAACGAGACCAGGCGAAACCACAGTGTTCGCCAAAAATAAACTCAAAATTGTGGAATAGATTAAAGCGTTACAGATGGAATAGGATTCTTTGTCAACTTTTTTGCGTGTTGCAACATGTAGTTACGTCGTACTGATACGCATCCAATCCATTGGGACCTTTAATCTCATATCATTTTCCATTTTTTGTGTATACACCTTTAAACCTTGTCCTTAGCAACATGGTAGAAATGTATCTCAGTAAGAATTTTGTTGTTTTGGGTCATTATTTATACCAAGAGATTTAAACAACAAAAAGCTTGCAAATTCACATTCATTGAGATACGTTTCTACCATGTTACTACGGACAAGGTTTAGAGGCGTATTGCGCAGAGTTCTTATTTTATTTAACATGAGATACAAACCTTCTTCGTCATAGTTGCTCATATCATCTGTTATCATATTACTAAAATCTAAAAGTAAATTCCAAGTATCTTTTGATATCGCATGCTTGTGATGTTCCTGGAAAGAGAAAGTCCAAAATCAATACGACAGCTTGGTTATAATAATCATTACCGAACTTTGATACGGGCATTTTTAGACTAGAGCCTTCCACAGAAAGCCCGAGTAAAAATACAGGAACACTCTTATTGGTTGATGTTGGACGCCGAATTCATTTGCATTTCGTACTACGAATAATACTTAATAAACTGCAATAAATTTTATCCACGACGTTGAAGTATTCATGGCTTCTGTGCGCAATTTACTTTTTTTCATTTAATGAATACAACCTTAGAGAAGACGTGATTTATTCCATTCCGTGCAACTACTGCGATCAGGAATACATCGGCCTGAGTAAACGTTGGTTTGGAGCGCGCTTAAAGGAGCACCATAAGGCGGTTTACTTCTCAAAAAAAAAAAAAAAATGAAAATTCTGCTTTGCCGGAGTACGCGTGTCTAACCAACCACACGATCGCGTGGGAAGTTCCTTAATTATTACGACCAATCCACGTTACCATCAAAGATGTTGTCTGGAGGCGTGGCATATCAATAGCGCGCCCTCTCCATAGCGCTGCGCCCCAATGCTATTTTAGACTTAAAATTCAGACAAACTGAAATTGACAACAACGAATTTCAACGAACTGTTTTCTGTTGTTTGGAACACAGAATTAATGACAAAACTCAGACAAACATTGCAAATTAGACATTCTGACGTCATTCGCGCACTTCGCTATCGAATCGCGATGGTGCTGGTTTCTTAAAGGATACATATTTGCATGACATTAATAGATAACGTCATCAGTGGTTCTCTAAATAGGGACCTCATGCTCATGACCCTCTTTGGGTCATGAACAGTAGTTTTGTAAGCTACGTTTAAAACTCTTCAAGCCAGAGTAGCGTAAAACCATGTCTGACTAAATGTAGAATGTCCCTTCCGTCTGAGCATTTTGGCTCTTTTCGGTACTTTTGCTCTTTCTCTTTTACCTACGTTTTTCTTTAAGTTTGTACTTTTTCAAAGTGATGTTATCATTACAGCATCGGTACTGCTCTTGGTCTGTTTATTGAACAAGACACAAAACATTTCTTTGATGTTCTCTGTGTGAAATTGTTACAATTTCAATTTATAATTTCATTGTGATTCTCTTGGTATTAGCTCATATCTTAAGTTATCAAGGTGATATTATTGTTCGGAGTTTGTTTCTTCCTTTATTTTCCACAGCCATGCAATTTTATCGTTTCTCTGCTACAATAGCAAAGCGCGAGAATGGTGTCACCATTGTCGATTTCGCAATGTTTGGCTGAGTTTTCTCATTATTCCTAAGTTCCAAATAACAGAAGAAGGGTTATCGGTGGATTCTTTGCCGTCCATTAGAATTTACATACCAGCAAACTCAATCTATAGAGTGTTCCCCAACGTTGGGGAACTCACAACTTTTCTGAGTTTTCATGAAGCTTGAGGAACGAGCCTTTCGTTGTTTATATCCAAGCTTGCAAACACCTACACTCTCTACACTCTGTAGATCGAGTTTGCTCGTATGTAGATCGCATTACAGGCATGTCTCAGCTTTCAACTATGAATGCAGCATGTCAAACATAGGACCCAGGTCCCAATTTATCTCAGTATTGTTGTCGAACCCTCATGGTCTGGTGGTAAGACAACCGTACCGGCAATCGCGAGACGCGGGTTCACGTTGGGGAACTCACAACTTTTCTGAGTTTTCATAAAGCTTGAGGAACGAACCTTTTGTAGTCCGTTTGAATTTGTTTGTTTGCGTTTGGAATGAAATTCAACAGTCCACTTGCACTCATATGCTAATCAACCTACCTGCATGACTACAGATCCAATGACGACGTTCAAAAGATCTAATAATTTGTGGAAATTCTTTTGTTTATGAGTTCTAATTGAGCTGGGGAATGTGTAGTGGACAGAAGTGAAGTAGTTGGAACCATAGTCAATCGATATACATTGTCTGGAAACGGAGCAGAAGTTCTGTTTTTTGTTCACTTTTTTGCAAATGTATTCTGGTTCACACTCACCAAACACATTGCGCTTTTAGTATAATGAAGCAAGTTCATTCGCTCAACCGTGCAGTACTTTATGTATAAACGTAAAACAAAAGATTTGTACACTTTCAGGGCACCCTCAGCGTAAACCGCAACTCATTTTTAACCGCTTTGAAGATTGCCGCGTTTCCAGACCATGTTTCTCGACCGACCATGTTAGTATCCAGTTGTGCTAGTACCCACTTGTGCCAGAGAATTAAAGACTTGGGGTCTGTTGCTAAAAGCCCGGATGGCTTATCCAGCGGTAAGTCCTGGCGAGGGATAGGCGCTGTCTTCATCTTTACCTTTATTTTATTTATACTGGATAATCCAATCAGCCACCTAAACTGTTCTCCGTAGAGGTCCAGTGAGGATCTTCCTCATGCAAGGATCCAGTGTTACTACAGAAGCACACAGGAGTACCCTGGTCTGCACGGTAGAGTGAAACTAGACATAACTCTTCTCGCAAGTGACCAAGGTAACTTTAACCAGGAAAACTGCACAGAACCTTAAACCATTGTGCCACCAGCACCTCATTTTGTCCATTATTTAATCAGTCATTCAAAAACTCATTCATATTCAATAGGTGTATTGTCCAATTACGTACACGTAACTGAGATCACGTGCAAGGGGTTTCATACCTGATAGAACAATCATCTTAATTAGCATGAAGCTTCGTTATCTTAAATAGCAATGGGAGAAATCTAAATCCAGTCTCAGGGGTAATGTAGGGTCACGGACTCACCCAATGGGGAGGCAACTTGGAACTCCAAATATGAAATTTTATACATCCTGTAGCATGAAGTTTGTTTACTTTAAAAACACGGATAGATCAACATAATAAGCCTATTAAGCCCGAATGGGGGCGGCCTCAAACCCAAAAATATGGGTCGGGTTGCAAGAAGTCTCTCGTACATATTAAAGATGTTGAAACCATACATCAAAACATTGCCTATACATGCAACAATAACCGCAAAGAAATTTAAGAACACTAAATATTAAAGATATTGCACATAGTCCATAATTCTTGTGAGTGTGGTATGTTCCTGTGTATTACCCATACTATATTATAGCGGTTACATTTAATAGATTTAATAAAGTTTAGGATATAAATAGAACAACTTGTGATGGAGAGCAACAACTGTACTATAGTAATATCAACGTGCCATAAATTGTCGCCTGCACGTCAGCTCAAGACGTCCGAGGGTCTTATAATCTGGCATTAGAAAGAGAAAATAAATCTGACGATTAACCCATTCCTGCGTATTAAAAACAACCTTTAAAGTGTGTATGAAGTGAAAATTAAGTTTTTCTTATATGAAAGAACTCTTGAAACTATAACGCAACATCTTTTACACTTTTTGCATATCTCACTTCCTTCTTTAGATATAAAGATTTGTTTGATATGTAAATTGCGCCTTGCATACTTCATAGTGTATAATGAGTTATAAAAAATCGCGCATATCTTTGAAATTGTTTTATTTCATCACTAGAAACTATGTCTGTTTAGTGTTATGAGACAAGTACACCAACATTCCCAGTTGCATGTGATATTGTTCAATAACTGCAACAATATTGCAAATTTTTCGACAACTAATAATGCATCGTGATGTTTGCAAGGTATTATTTACATATGCCACAAATCTTAATATCTCAAGAACGAAGTGAGATATGTAAAAAGTGTAAAAGAGGGTGCACTATAATTTCAAGAGCTCTTTCATATAAGAAAAACTTAATTTTCACTTCATATGTACTTTAATATTTTATTCTGTTTAATGCCAGGGAATTTTAATTCAACAGTGGGAAGGGACCGGTTGAGGCCCACCTTGGCAGGACTGGGTAAAAAATCTCTTAAACCTATTCCGACATAAGGCAGCCTTTATTGCTTTATTCAGGCTATTAGCCAGACGATTTTATTTAGCAGAGGGAAGAGGTCAGCCTACATTTATCTTATCCATAAATATAAAAACTGTGTAAAGAAATGGAATGGATATGGAGTAAGGGGGCGTCTTGAAAATAGTGTTGCTACTGTAGGCGGTCTCAAAAAAAGAAAGGTGATATTTGGGGATGTCTCACCTACTGCCTCCCCTCCCATTAGTAACGACCGATACATTAGTATTTCTGCACTATACAGACGATAACCCCTCTTATTCGACAGTTCGAATTTAAATCTAAATAATGGACAGCAATGTTTACTCGCCAGGACATATTCGCTGGATAAGTTATTTAGGCTTTTGAACAACCGAACCCAGAATGATATCTTTAGTGCTTTGTTTGTGGCATGGTTGAACAGCAGCTGTTGTGCAAAGTTTACTTTCCAGGATCTGCCATTAAAGTTGTTGTGTTTGGGAAGGATAAACCATAATTTCGATAAGTTTGACCCTGAATTGTTGATATAGAAAAACTGAGAGCAAAATCTTCCTTTTAATCAGTCTTGCTTAGCTTTGCTACTTTAATGACGGGATCCAAAACTCAAACTGAACAAATAAAATATAATTTTGTGATAAAATTTGTCACGATTATTTATTCCGATGATATTTTTTACTTTTCAAAAAATGAGAACCTTTTTATTAGATAACCACTAACTTTTTTCGGTTCGATTCCTCAAATACACGTCTTGAGGGAACTATGAAAACTTTTGCCATTTTCGCCAACTTCTTATTTGAATTTCGGTTCAAAAGTAAGTTTATTTATTGAAATCCTTATAAAATTGAGTCAGAAAAGCGGTTTTTCGCGCGCGTAGTATATGACGGTTTGTTGCTGTGCAACGAACCGTGATATCAAGTTTACGAAGAATTTTTCAGTCGTTTTTTCAATTTCCTCAGACTGTAATAAGTTAAACCAAATTGGCGAACACCGGATCGTAGATTCTTTTTCAGGGGTAAAATTACGCCTTTTTGTAAGATTAATTTCGGCACCAGAATATGAAATTAGACTGTAAAATTTTAAAACATACATACCCTTAAGAATTCGCACCATAAGTCTAGAAATTTAAATTTTCCTTTAAGTACAATATTCCAGTAAGCTATTGCCATTTCAAGTTCTAATAGAAGGAAAAAGATATGAAAAAAGCTGATTTGTTTCAACAATCTGCTCAACCCTGTGAGTAACAATTGGTTACTAAGTTAACTTAAGCCCGAAGAGAATGGTTCAGATAAACTTTATCGTACAATCAGTCCGGGGAAAGGACTTCCGGTCATAAACAAGGGGCCCTATTTTGCAATCATTATCGCAGACTTAGGTGTCGATGACAACAAAATCTAGTCGTTCAATAAAAACCAGCCGGGATGTAACAGTAACGTAGTTGTCACGATTCAAGAACAAAATGGCGAAACGTTAGAATCACCGAAATGTAGGCTACGTGCCTAGGTTGGTGTTATCTCTGGGGTCGAGTGGTCCGGTCACGAAGGAGAAATGGAAAAATGTCTCGCAAACTTGAACCTTAGAAATCATACTCTTGCCATCCTATTAATAATAATCCTCCAGAATGGGTTGTCGTTAAAGCAAAATTTTTGCCGTCTCTGACAACTAGACGACCGTTAATTTCGTTTCTTAAGTTCACATCTATATTTATATCTGTATCGCTATCTGTAGTCTCTGTTAACACATACTAACACTAGACAAGTAGCAGCAAAAACCGAGAACAAATGCGCCAATAGTCACCAAATCCTACAGGTCAGCCTCAGATTTTTGTGCGAGAATTACTAACCTGCGACAACTATGTTCCCACTGCAAGATATTGGTACATTATTTTCAATGGAGTGGAAGAGATTAGAGTAAAAGAAAACAATTCAGCACAGCTATAAACACCTAAGCAGAGTATGGCACGGCGCAAAACAACACATAACACATCCCGACGCAATATAGCACCGTATAAAAATAGGATAGAGCGTAGAAAGTTTAAAGGTTGTTATTTCATGATTGAGTCGGGGTTTTTTTATTTATCAGGATGTATCTACGAAAAAAGCTCTCATATATATTATTAGATATATAACGAGCATCCCAGGGACTTATATAAATAAATCCCTAGGATGGTCAACATACATCCTTTAAAATTTCTATTAAACTAGAAGTCTAACGTTATCCTAATTACCGTCCCTTCCATCCAAAAATCTAAAAATCTACATTACAGAAACTTTTGAATAATTTAAACTAAAGAATTCAATCATTTATATAACCAAACGTTTGTTTTAACTAGCGGGGGTATCACGGTGAACAAGCAGAGAACGACAAAGCTAGTTCTCAAATGAATTGTTTAGAAAATTGAAGATAAGTCTCATCTGTTCTACGATATTAAACCAAAATTTTTGTACTATTGCGTATTAATATTACGCTAAGATTGGACACAGCAATGGTTACTTCTGTGTAAACAATTGTCCAGAAATGAAGCGTGTGATCTGTTTAAATTGACGGGTTTAAAACATTGCAATCAACAACTTCTAAACATGACAATCAGCCGACTTTTACCTCTGTTTTCTGCCTAAGTATTTAGTAGATTCTTTGTTACCCTATACATGAAATTTGTAAATTAAAAAGCGAGCATTCCAATTTCCGACGCTGAAGGCCAACATGTATAGAACATGTATAGCAGCTTGCCTTAATGAAAGCTTTCTTTACAACACTTGAATTTACACGAGAACAGTGACAGTGAATAGATTTAATCAAGCTCATACAAAGAATTCGTAAACAAAAGGCTTTTATTGAAAGCCATCTCAATCATGAACTAAGTCAGTTAAATCGGTCTGCCCCCATGGGAAGTATCTGGCTCAATACCTTCGTTTGAGGGATTTACTCTTATATAGACTTCCAGCTAAGGATCTTCGTCAGAGAGTGAAGTGTGTTCTGGCTTGAAACCTTAGATTTTTGTGCATAAGTTAGGCAGTCTACCAACCTTTTAACTTTCTACAGTACGGAAGGGCGCGGAGTAGAACTACTCAAAACACTTCTGAAAAGCACTTTGTTAACTAAATTTGCCTGAGGTCTCTCTATCGGTCTGGAGGAAGAGTGAGGGAGGATAGGAGGAACAGGGATTATGAGGGATAAAGAGCGGGACGGAGAGACGTAGGGAGAGAGAGAAAGAACCTTTTAAAAGTTCTGATATGTTTAACTTATTCACTATCAAGCTAAGTCTGCAGTAGAAGCAGTCAGTGCTGGACTCAGTGAATAATGAACACAAATCTTGTTCATGTGAGAGCTTGTTGTATATCAGCCAACGTT
Source organism: Nanipora kamurai (assembly GCA_036872915.1). Taxonomy (NCBI): domain Eukaryota; kingdom Metazoa; phylum Cnidaria; class Anthozoa; order Scleralcyonacea; family Helioporidae; genus Nanipora; species Nanipora kamurai. The sequence continues at coordinate 250,038 of JBAHVQ010000451.1, read as the reverse complement.
ACTAAAGCTTGATATCTCAGAAAAACGATTTCTGGTCTTCTTTCTTTCTGGTACCCGGTCTTCAGAACGTTCGCTGCTCGTCTGAAAAGCTGTTAAAGTGTTAAAACCTATCCCCAGGAACCCTTCATTTCCTACGTGCTCTTTTCCGATTTTACTTTGACGAATATCAATACGATTTTATTAAAGGATCAACGTAGAAATTATAAATATTCTTATAACCTTATTTACCTAACAATTTCAAAAAGTAAACCATCAAATAATCCAAAAAACATCACCTTGTACTTTTATCTCAAACTTAAGACAAGGCTAGACGAAAACGTAGTGTAATGATCTAGTGACTTCATTTCAAGTCATTGTCAGCTCTGGATACGAAAATGACTTTGCTATGGTCTGGAAAATGGCTTAGAAAAATTGTAATATCAGCTACCTTTGTTTTAGTCTTATCTTGCCCTAACTTCAAGTTACAAAATTACGTTTTTTATTTATATTTCATTGTTTACAAACATGCTTACCGAGACTTTTCTGTCCTGGATTCTTGGCAAAGTTGAAAGTAAACTGGTAAAAGTCTTTAAATTTCTGGCAATCACATATTTCATTCTCAACTAGACCTAATCTACTTCTCAGTCTGTCTACAGAATCACACCTAACAATAAGAAAACAGTCAATCAGTTAATTACACGAAAGCGGTAGAAAGTCAGACCGGGAAGACGTCAGGTCGTCCACTGACATGATTCCCTTAGTCCTAACATTTCATCCTTTTAATTACAGAGTTCGAGATATTGTATTTTAATTACAGAGTTAGAGATGTATTATCCAGAAACACTGGACATTTTCGCTGACAACCTGTCGATATTCTTTTCCACGAAATAACATTCGAGGCTGTTGTAGTGCACAGTGCCTTAAAGCAAGATTCATCGTCATCACCGAGTACATTTTCTTGCTCTCGTGCCCGTTGCTACACGTGTGCTTTCTTCAATCTCATCACCCATATTTGTGGACCTAAATGTGACTTTTTAATTCGATATCATTTCACATGCACCTCCTCTGACATGATTTACTGCATATCCTGTACTAAATATGGTAAACTCGTCTCTCGGACAGATTTGCTGAACATCTTCCCTCTGTAAACAACAATGACGTAGACAAATCCGTTTCACGACATTTCAATAGTACTAACCATTCGTTTGTTTATATGAAAATTTGTGACACCTCACCAATTTCTGCGGGTAATGATAGCCGCAAAAGACAAGAAAGACGTCTCATTTTCACACTTGAAACTATTTATCCCTATGGAATCAATGAAAGCTTCTCTTTTATTTAATTTCTGAATGAGTTACTGTTTTTTCTGGCATGCTTTCTTAATTCAAAATATTGAATATTTTAATCGTTGAAGTTGTTGATTTTTTTTCTATGTTAACGATTCATTTTTTGGCGGGAAAGACAACAGCTTTCACTCTAAAATCGACCAAAATTTAGATCTTTCTAGATTGATATCTTTAATTTTCACTTTGGTAAAAGACTGGTTGCCAATCTTTAACGATTGGTCCGTAAGACCAAACTAGAAAGACTGGAATTAGGTAAAAATAGATTGAAATGTCAGTTGTAAGAATCAAGAGAGTGGGAGGATAAAAATGTTAGCTTGTAGGCTTTATTCCCTCGGATTTTATTCTAGTTTTTATTTTAGTTAGTGTCATTTATCCCTTTACAAGCAAATGATTTGTCCAGCATGAGCGGATAAAAACATATGTTGTATTCCTATTTCCTTATAGTTAGATTTTTAGGCGACATTTTCCTTCTCACAGGTTAATGTTGTTTTTCTACCATGGGTGGATAAAAACATTGACTTGTATCCCTTATTTTCTTGGGTTTTCCTTTATTTTGACTTTTGCGCACTACCATTCCCTTGGGGTCTCTACCTCCCCTTTTCGGTTAACTGATCGACATTTTTTAAAAAGAGCAAATGACTTCCCATCATTTATATTCTATTAATTACTTTGTTATTGATTTTGCAATCCCATTGTCATCTTTTTATCAAGTGACCTTTCTCTCTATAACAACACGATCTATTGATGCAACCGATCCCTTGAGATTCAAAAGACAATTAAACGGCGGCCATGTTGGTGCCATACACAATAAAAGTTTCTTTTTGAGATTTTTTTGTTAAAGTTCCACCAACATAGCCGCCGTGAGGTCACGCGCAAACCAATAGTTTTCATGACATTTTACGTTTCACTGCGATGTAGGGCATTCGCTCGAAACGTCAGGAACTTTAATTTTCAGCAGTTTTCCCTACCTTTGATCTTATACGAATCCTTGTTTTGATTTACGTGAAAACGGTTCAAAAAATCATCTTAAACAGGTCTGGCTCATTCCGGAGGCTGGACCGGCGAGAGTGAGTTCATATCGTAATCAAATTTCCTCGTGAAAATGCGGAATCTCGTAAGACTGGCTAAAGCTGTGCAAAAGTGTACGAAATATAGTGTTGCTGTGAATAGAATAATTGAATACAATCCAAAATATTAGCAAGAACCTTTAGGTTTTAGGTTCATTTCAATTTCCTGTACCCACTTCTGAAAATTATCACTTTTTCACCAGTGATCAATTCGAGGTCGATGTCAGATCAGACGGAATCCAAACCGAGCCGAAGTTTACAATAAAGCCTACGATGATGACCATAAGTTTCCGAAGCATGGTTTTCGAAATTAAATTCAGAAGGTCATCTTCGCAAAACAACGTTACGGATTCTTTTAAAAAAGAATCCTGGTGTTAAAGTAGAAATGAGATAATTAAAATAGGGCTTTTTTATTGGACTACGTTTTGCTTCTAGTCATGAATGCAGAATTATAACAAATTTGGAGCGCCAATCGTCGAGATGAATCACAATACATTCTGATCTGTGTTTTTGTTCCTGTGAAGCGGGCTGGTTTAGGTCGACCTCGAATTGATCCGAGACTATCTCCTAAGAGTGGACTAAGGTAGAACGATCTTGGTTCGACGGACATTGATTCTGACTTTCACACTTGGCACGTACTTCGCTCACATCGAATTAACGAGGAAATACGAACAGCTTCGACAATAATTACCAATGGATTAATGGTTGCTTAGTGAAGGGCGTTCGATTGTATTCTAGCAGTCAGAAGAGCATTGTCACGATGGATGCATATCTGACGACTTGAAAACTTTATCCTTAAGCGGGGTTGGTTCGGCTAACCACTTAAAGTTGGCATTTCTTATATGTTTTCAAACTGCTAATGACAGAGGCAAATCGAATGAACATCCTTATCCGACGGGTGTGTAAGAGTTGCTCGAACTGCTCGAACTTCAAAGGAAAGTGATCGACCTCTCGTATAAGAGGACGTCCCATTCAACAAAAATTATAATTCAGTCGTTATCCGTTAGCAGTAACTTGCGACAATCATAAATCAGCAAAACATTCGAAAAATAAAGTTGCACAGGTTTAAATATTTTGTCACATTTTGATATGTACAGAATGTAGAGCCAGAAAATCGTCTTTGCACGTCACAATTGGGAGGGTATGCGATTCCCTTCTCATTCGAATAGTGCAAACTGTTAAGAAAAACCTAAAAAAATATATAAAAAATATTTTAAAAACTAGTCTGTACGAGTGTGAGTAAAGCTGACGCTGAAACGAGTTGATGTTGAGAGGATAAAAAGGAACTGAAGTAACCATAACATAAAATGTCGCCCAAAAAGCTTTTTGACGTGAAGTAACATTTATGCTAAATCGAAGAATCGTACAGCGAAAGTAAATATAAAAGATGTTCTTCACTACATTCCGAGTAATGTAAATGACAGATAATACATCTGATAGACAAAGCATGAACATCAAACAGCGATTTTTCTTACAAAAAAAAAGCGAACAGTGATATAAGGCATATCCGAACAGTGATGTAAGGCCATCATTAAAATCGGCAAATTTCCCGCTCGAAAGTTTTCGTCTTCATTTACTTATTTACAATCTTCTTCTCATTAATTTGCTCAAGAAATAACCATATTTTAAGATGTAGATGATCAAAGAAGAAATCGATATTCTTTATATTTTTGAGACAATTGGATCCTACGTCTCGGTTATGCACTGCGATGAATAACAATGACAGACGTGTTTTTTTGTGTACTCAGTCCAACAATATATTACTTGTCAAGTACCTCAATAATATTAAAAATCTTGGACTCTGATCAGACGTAATTCAACTTCCCATAGAAGTGGTTTGGTTGAAGGAGAAAATGTTTTACAATCTAATAAACGTTGCTGTCGGACGTTTTGCCATTGCTTAACTTTCGTATTTTGACGGAAAAAGTGTAGCACTCATCCTAGTTCAACTTGGTCATTTATGTTGCCGTGTCTACGAATAACGTATTGTTTTACGCCTTTCCGCCTAGACAGACATTCTATCAAATCTAAACGCTTCCACCGGATTGGTAATGATCTTACGTTGTTGTGAGTGATCCAACAGTGTCGAATTTGGAGTTAAGTCAGTTATCCTCGCCAGTATGAATGAAATGTTATACTCACCCTAGTTCAGTCATTCCGTCTATAAATTCTTTCCTAGAAAATTCACATTGCGTTGCTGCTTTAAATTTCCATGCAATTAGTAGAACTTTTATACTTGTCGGATCCAAGTTAAGGTCCTCACAAAACCGACCAACACCCTCAGCCATGATCTTGTCTTCATCTCCCGGCTCTTTAGATTAAAAAGAAAAACATCCGTCTTAAAACTCTATTTGAAGATTAATTACCACCCATCGTACTGCCGTTGGGTGGTCTTGTGCGTTATGACATTAAAACCGTAATACTGCCTTATACTGGGTAGGCGGAAATTTACGGGTACGGGCATGTCTGACTCGTACCTAGTCGTCCTTGTATCATCTCGAAGTTTAGTGGTGCCTGATGGGAACGTGCATCCGAAGGAGACAGTGAACTCTAACAAGACTGGAACGATAACTCCATAAGCTTCGCCTTATGATCGGGTGAAGCCAAATTTTCCATTCATGGAGTAGCCATGTAGGTATAAATCACGCGTGTTTCGTGCGAGCAGCTACCATGTACGTACAAAGCCTACGATTTTCTTGTGTGTAGTTACCATAAGTGTAGTTACCAATGCGATAGTGACAGTTTTCTGATCTATTTGAGTTCGTAAAGTCTTATTTTACGGTAATAACAACAGACCTGGATGATAAAATCTAAATGAAACGTAAGATTAACTATAATATGTTCCTGGTCTTGTTCTATGAAGTGTTTAAAAACCTTGGAATATCAGAAGAAAACAAAAAACAAGAGGAGTTTCAGTGCGGATTTTCGACCTAACTTTTTCATCCGTTACCGACGGCTTTCTCTGAAGAATAGGAAAACCGAAAGAAAACTTACTTTGGTTCGATAGGAGTCAGGAGATAGCGAAAATTGTCTCAGAAAAACGAAACTTAGCGTAAAATAATAAATTTTTTTGCTTTTTTAAAATTTGTGTAGTACTGTTTTCATAAAAGGGACTGGGACATGCATACATGTCAGTCTCCGTGGCTGGGTTCAATATTCAATCTGGAGTTATCGTTTCAGTCTTTTTAGAGTTCACTGGAAGGAGACGACTGGCAGATCTTACATAAAGATGACGGATCGAGTAACGGCAGATTTCGTACTTGTGTCACAAGACCCAGGAGGCCATTCCACGCGGCATTTAGTATTTTTTAACCTTCACTGTCCTAGGTTTCTTCTTCCTAGGACATCAATTTTCCCGATCAAAAAACCGACAACCAAAACTTGTTCCGCATTTAAACATACAAGTCATTTGTGATCTCTGGTCGCTACAAAAGTGCGTGACTGAAGCGATTTAAAACCTTGTAAAACTACCTTGTCTGGTCTCATCATACGGGCGTTAATCACTTTTTGAATTTTGTCACGATAATGTTTTTTGATGGCATAATCAGGATTAAACACGGGTGATGGTCTTAAGGGTTCGCCACTTCACGCAGATGAAAATCACCGAGTTTTGGAAAATATAGAAATATCGGAAGATGTGTGAATGAATTAATCCTTGTGCTTGGTGAATCTATCGGTCATTCCTTGGTCTCAAGTAATGTGATACATTTCGGTTCCAGATATTTGTGGTTTTGAAGGATGACAATGACAGATTGACGATTTGCAAGTTTTCACCTCATACTAAATGCTGAACACTAATCTGGTTCATTTAGAAGCTTGGTACATATTAGACGACCAACGACCGTTCATCAAGCTCGTTTCTTAAGGAAAACGATTTCTGAGCCATGGAAGAAGCTCGTTTTTCTGAGGAAACGAGCTTGAAGAACGTTCGTTGGTCGTCTTTTCGACTCATATTGCAGACATTTCGACTAAGATCTGTCGGTCGTCTCTCCACAACTTTTTATCATTCTCACTGCAAAAACCTCAATTTCTTTCTTCGTGCAAACTTCAGTTATTATGAACCCACGTCGGGCTAGGCAATAGAGGGAAGATAGACCCTACTGAGAAAACTGAGTCAGGGGGCACGTAAGCATGTACATGTGGGTGCACTTATTGACTTGTGAATATACTGTACAGTTATAGATGTGTAGATTACATTACAATATCGGTAGAAAAAAAACGTAGGTTTTTTTTTTAGAAAAAAAACGAGGCTTGGTGGTGAAAAGAAAAGCATGACGTAAACGCGCATACGCCCCAATTATGTATGATACTCAACTAGAGATCTACATAAACTTTTCAAGCTAAATTTTATAGCTAAAATCGTATTCATCTTCATAATTTTTTATTACGGTGAGTGTTTTGATGTATTTGTATGTACAAGTAATCAAAAATTCGCCAGCTGAGAGCTCCGAGCTAGCGAATTTCCTCAAATTAAAGTAAATGGTTTGAACCTGGGAGAATCATGACATGTTTGTGGAAGTTGATGGTCCAGGTTAGTGTAGTCTTAAGAAAGACTTGGTAGAAATGACTGACGTTTCGACAGCCTTAGCGGCTTTCATCTTCAGAGTCAAAAGGAGAGTGAGTATCAGGTTCGCCTGTATTTATATCTGGTTCGTGAGTCATAAGTGGGCGGTCGTATGAGTCATAGAGGTGTGGTTGTTCGTGAAAAGCAGTGGGTGTGATTGTGTAGGCGTTAATTGTCAGTTTGTCGAAGTGTTACGTTTACTAGTTGTTCGCACGTTTGAATTTGTGAATAAGTCGTTTGTAAGCTCCCGGTAATTGTTGTGATCGATTTAATGGTTTTTGTTCTAAGTTGGTGCTGTACCTAATGCATTTTGCCGATTCCCAGTCAATGTCGTATTTGGTTTGTCGGTGGTGTTCGGCAATGTGATTGGTTTTCTCTCCGTTTTTTGTCGCTCGTTTGTGTTCTGTGAGTCGTATGTTTAAGTTTCTGCTAGTCTCACCTATATAAGTGGCTTGGCAGTCGGAGCAATTAATTTTGTAACCTACACCTTGTCTTTCGTGCGGTTGTTCTCTGTTCTTAACGTTAGTCAGTACATGTCGTAAAGTCGTTATCGGTTTGTGCGCTACTCGTATGTTGTATGGTCGTAAGATACGCGAGATCATCTCAGACGTACCTAACGAACTTTCCAAATACTTAACAACCATACTGCAACCACTAACCAAACAAGTCACAACATAGACTACAATCGACTGAATCCTTCACCAATAATCTTAAAACAGCACAAATACCACACAACTACAAAATAGTGTCTTTTGACCTGAAATCACTGTTTACCAGTATTCTGCTTCAACTGGCACTAGAATGCACCAAAACTGCGATCAACAAATTTACTGGCGTACTTCCTTTACCTACAGAAGACATCGTGGAACTACTGGAACTTTGCCTCACATCAACTTACTTTCAATACAACGGCAAACACTACAAACAGTTACATGGCACAGCAGTGGGCTCATCCGTTTGTGTTGTGGTTGCTGAAACTGTGATGCAATCCATAGAGGAACGAACTCTTGCAACTTACAAACACACGTTACCTTTTTGGTTCCGTTACGTTGACGAGACGATCACTGCACTACCCAAAGACGAGATTAACGAGTTTCACAACCACATTAACGAACAGAACAGTCACATACGATTTACCAAAGAGATTAAAGAAGACGGAGCTATTCCTTTCCTAGACTGTTCGGTAAGTCGTGACAATAACAAACTACGGACCACTGTCCACAGAAAACCAACCCATACTGACAGGTTACTGGACCAATCATCTTACAATCCAACCTCACACAAAGCTACTACCATCAAAACATTGACGAGACGCGTACAAGTCATTTGTGACTCACCCGACGCTCTACGCCAAGAAAATGACTACTTACGACGCGTTTTCTACAAAAAACAACTATAACCAGGGTTCTATCTAGGGCATCTGAGGGGTACAAGCTTTCCCCCAAAACGCCCAGCTTCCCCCCCTCATTACAATAATGTATATAAGTAACTATATCGGAAAAATAATCCAGACGCGACGAGGTCAGTGCACATGAAGTAAGTATTCCCTGTCTAAGGACACTTTTTGTCAAGGAACATAGAGTACTACAAACTGCTGGCCTTACAGCAGGCTCGGTTATCAGTTAATTGTGTCTCAAAATACACTAGATTGCATCTCAGGGCATATTCATTTCAAAAGGTTTCCAGGGGGCATGCCCCCGGACCCCCTAGGAAGCTCGTGGCCCCTGGCCTCTCGGGACTTCTCCCCCAAACGAGAAATCCTAGATAGAACTCTGATAACTCTGACTTCATCAAACGTAATACTTACAAAGACAAAGAACGCAACGAAAACAACTGTCCGACAACAAATACAGCAACGTACCTACATAAAAGGTACGTCTGAAATGATCTCGCGTATCTTACGACCATACAACATACGAGTAGCGCACAAACCGATAACGACTTTACGACATGTACTGATTAACGTTAAGGACAGAGAACAACCGCACGAAAGACAAGGTGTAGTTTACAAAATTAATTGCTCCGACTGCCAAGCCACTTATATAGGTGAGACTAGCAGAAACTTAAACATACGACTCACAGAACACAAACGAGCGACAAAAAACGGAGAGAAAACCAATCACATTGCCGAACACCACCGACAAACCAAACACAACATTGACTGGGAATCGGCAAAATGCATTAGGTACAGCACCAACTTAGAACAAAAACCATTGGAATGGATTTTTGATCGAACTAAAGAGCTTTGTCGAACAACGTTTGAAGCTGCATGGCTCGTGGACGTCTCCCGGTGGGGAAGCGAAAGTCTTCTGCTCCGAACAATCTGAGTTCACTATTAAGTGGTATGGAATGAGTTCTAAAAAAAATTGTTATTCAAATGGACAATAAAGATCGCTATCTGGAGTTGCTGTTTCAGAAATTGGTCAGCTCACAGGAAAATAATGTGTCCGAAAAGTCACCCGAGGTCGTTATTCTTGATAAATCGTGTGTTGGGGACACAATAATAGCTGAGGCAAATATAGGCACAACTGATAATGCGATACACAGTGTATGTGATCAGAAATCTCAAGGAGAAACAACAAAAACCACCGGTAAAGTTCATGCAATTGAGAATGATCGCCTCCATGGACACAAGGTATGTTGCTGTAATTGTACTTGCGGTAG
>JBAHVQ010000451.1:203147-217772 GCA_036872915.1 Nanipora kamurai | reverse complement strand
TTCAAAGAAATTTATAAATAGAAACCGGACTAGACTAAATAAAACTGATTTGCATAATAATTTCAGACACACTGTATGCGAAAGTACGCTAGACTTAAACGCACAGAAAATTATTCTAACCCCTGGAACACTGTGCTGCATGTTATTTTCTGCCGTATAATATTCCAGAACTTAATATCCTAGCAATTTTGTCACCAAGGACCAGGAAAAAAAAGCTGAAGAAGAACGCATTAGAACAGAAAACATATTGCAAGGAAACCCTTTATTACAGCAGTCGTCTAATTTCCAAGTAAAACGAAGGTACAGTGAACTTATCAGTAACTTCAATATCTGTATTGAAACAGTACTAGTAATATTATGCTCTGACACTCTATTCCTTGAAGAAGAAAAATTTTGATGGAGTGGCAAAATGGTGCAAAAGCTCTTAAGTTCAAATTTGGCTCCTAGCACTGACTGATGGGATTGCCTGTTTTCCATAATCGTCCAGACCGGAGCACAATGACCACCATTTTAGTAACTTAGTTTTCAGAAGGTTGGTACAGAGAGTGGGCGTCCTCCTCATTTCTTAAAAGGACTGAATGCACTTCATGTCATTTTACCATTACAATCCTGTGCAGTATATTGATTAAATCACTTTGAAAACAAACCTAAATGATTGCAAAAGCAGTGACGTTTTCGCCAAACATAATTGAAAACAGACCAGCTACATATACGCGGAAAACAGCCCAATGTGACAAGGTAGTTTTTAAGAGCCTAACTCTACTCGGGATTTTACTGTCGAACATTTACATGGTTATTATTTGGTATGGAACTTAATGATATATACACTGTATATAACCAGTATATTGCGGGGACCACTGAGTATTTTAATAAAATACACAACAACGGTAACTCGGAAGATCGATAACATATTTAATAATCGATCTTCCGAGTTACCGTTGTTGAGTATTTTATAACCAGTATATAATACCTCTGTAGTCTAAGGCGATATGTATTTACACTTCTTAACAAGAAACTGGACCAAAGTCCTTTCTGAACGTACAAAGGCTATTTCCCATTGCCCAGTAAGAAATTTAGTATTAAACTTAATAATGTTTGCTACATGTATTGTTATATTTACTCAGTGGTAAGAACATCACTCTTCATTTTTAGATGGGATGATGACGTAGTTTTTAAAAATTGTGCGAAAGGTATTCCAGAAAAAGGAAAGGTAACAAATCTGGACTATGTATATGAAAAGTTTGATTTAAATTTAAAATGATAAGGTTGGATGTGTTTTTAACTGTAAACAACCTTTGAGAAACTCAAACGTTCACATAACTAGGACAATAAAGTTGTCTGTATCTCTTAGTTAAGAACATTATAGATCCAACACTTAACCAGTTAATCTCAAACGCTCTACTTTTCATAGCCTCAAACCAGTTCTTTCGTGAATATTTTTGAAAATCTAATGTAAAATAATCCATATCATCTTCATCAAATAATCTTGGTAGGTCCCCGGTCGTTAGTAAACACGAAGCTAACTAACAAAGGTCTTTAACACCGTAAACATGATCATTTCAGCTACAAAACACAAATTCGGTCTCCTTAAAGCTAATATATTAAAGATTAATCTCGAGAAAACAACTAGAGAGAACCGATCTTGAGCAGACGTTGAATGACAAACATTACTATCTGCCGTTAGCTTTCATCTTCCTCTAATAAGAACACAACCAAGCTCTTCGGAACCTCATGCTTCTGGGGATGCAATGCTGCAGCTCAAACTTGGCTTGGAGGGAAATTCGGCGGAAACGAGCCGATCAAAAAAAGTAAATTTAAGAGGATTTTAATTTGTGCACTTTTTTACAGCTCGTGTCCAGGCACCGTTTAATACATGAAGCTTTAATACCGTAGCTTATCTATTTTTTATGTTTTTTTTTTCAGGAAGGAAAATTCATCAACGACACCTTAAGATCAGAATTTCACAAGAAATTCATGAACAAATATATAAAATAACTCAATCGAAGTTGTAGCGGTTTTTATTTCCTGTTTCTTATCTCTGATTGAATGTTATGTTGGTGAGGAATATGTATTAAGTCTGTAAATAAAGTATATCAAAAATACCTAAACACATTCAGCTGCCCTTACAATTGGTATTTTTCGCGTGAAATGTGAAGTGACACCACTCATGTGTCTACCACAAAACACAGGCGTGCCAGCAATTTTCTGCTTGTAGGTATCACTCGATAAAAATTTATGTTGAAAGAATTGTCTGGCAGAGTTCATTAGAAAATGCGTTTTTGATCTCGTGAAAATCAATTGTCAGGCCCACCCTTCAAAACTCGGTCATTTAGTGAAAACTTCTTCCCAAACGTTTTTAGTATGCACAGCTTGTAGATGGTCAAAATGTTTGGGAAACTACCGGAACTTAAGAATGCTTAAACGACGTTTCGAGCGAAGGCCCTTCGTCGGAGTGAAACGAGGACGTGGACATTTCGCTCCAACGAAGGGCCTTCGCTCGAAACATCGTTTAAACATTCTTAAGTTCCGGCAGTTTTCCAAACCTTTTGACTATCTATAAGCCGTTCAGTACTGCCGATACAGCACTAATTTTTATATCATTGTAGCAATTTATGATCCGGGCGGAAATCGAACTCGAGTTAAAAATACGATGGCCCAGACGATATATTGGCAAACTAAATAAATAGAGGCATATCAAAAACATATATTATGAAAATATTTAATGAACTGACGTTTCGTCGCTAAACCGAAATTTATATTAAAATTTTATATTAAAATTTCATATTAAAATTTTATATTAAAATTTTATACTAAATTGTATATCATATGCACACTTCGGTTTCCACCTGTGGCAGTAGCACTAGTGTTTCCGTAGGCAAATTCGTCGGGTAAAAAGGCTACTCGAAGTTCTTAAGCAGAATATACATGATCTCCGACTGAGCTATCACACAATCAAGTAGTCAGTCAATAAAATTGCAATACGATAAGGAGACAACTCTTTCGAGAATTTATTGCAGCCTTAGTAGGTCCATTGTTGCTCACTCCAGAAGAGGAACGGCAAAGGAAGGGTCTAAATTTGTTTGTAGAAGATGAATTATCTAATGTATTTACTGTCAAATGGGAATGTTTATAGAATGAGTAATCTCTGAAATAGAGAATTGCAGAAAAGGGGGAAACGTCTAAAATTGGCATACTCTAAGACGTGGAATGTCTATTGCTGGCTTTTAAAACGAAAATTTCTGAACATGGAAACATAAGCAGAAAGGACTCAGATCTCAACCAGTACAAATTAAGAGTCTTCAAAATGAACTGCTGCAAATTTAAATTTATTTGGATAATCACTGTCCGGAAATAAAGGAAATTGATAAAAATTCAAAACGTCCGAGTTTTCAGTTTTTGCTTCCATAAGTTAGCTAGTTAAGACAACTAATAGGAATCGTTGAAAATCTAAATTTTGGAGGAACAAAAGCCTATTTCGTCTAAAATAACATTTAATAATGGTATTTAGTGAAACCGGCCAGCGGTTTGAGACGGGACCAGGTTCCCTTAAAACTACCACTGCCGTTGACATATCGAAGGCTGTGTAAATCCTGCCGCCTGTAGTCTAGAAAGGTTACTAATCAACCAAGTTTACTTCTAATTTTTATTCTTCTACATAAGCTAGCCGCTAGCGTAATCATAAGCTAGAAATGTTTACGGGAAATTTCTGTTGCAAAGTTAAGTACTTATCCAAACCACTTTGAGTCGAAGTACTTTCACAGTCCTACACAAAAACGTAACTTATGTTTTCTCAATTTGTTTCCTTTGGGTTAAGTTTGACCGAATCATGAACTGTTTTTTTCCGCATTTTCGGGACAGTAAAGCAATTAACGTGAACAAGCTCTTCCTCTATGATGCAAGTGGTATTTGTAGATCTCCAGTCTAATAATTCCTCCTAATATAGGTTCTCCAGTTTGAAGGTTTTCTCTTTCTTCGTCCCTCCCTCCATTTCCCGTTTTTTCTTTTCAGACTGCCATTTTTGTATGATCGATCGTTTGCAAAGGCTGGTTAATGAACGTGCAGTTGTCCAATTCTGTTATCCAATCCAAATAGTCATGTTGGGCAGCAAAGATGGAAACGTTCTTGTTGAACATATATAATATCAATATCTCTCGAAATGCCCTCAAGACATGGTACTGTCTTTCCATACAACGGTTTATTTTCCAGGTTATTTTGGCCTTCATCATAGAATGTTATCAATTCTACCTTTTTCCGAAGTTGTAAAGGAAAATGTTTCCCTGATTAGTGTCCATAGCAGTCTTCTGCACTAGTTTTTCAACTCATTTAAGAAACCTTTCAAATAATTTTAGGTATTAGAATTCAGTCCCTGTGGAAGGCAAATTTCTTGAGTGTGATGATGTCAAAGGACCTGCGCGTAATGTTCATACGAGATCATTTAACAGGCTAACAAAATTCGTGGTCCACGAGGATTTTATGGTCATAATAGTGTGCATAAAAGTGAGAGAAATAACAGTTCCATCTTATTTTGACAGCATTTTTACCTCATATTCCACAAATATTAAAGGTCATGAAATGTTAAAAACTAGTTTCTAAATTGACTTCTAAACGTCTGGCGATTCGGTTTCCAGCTGCTGTTGGGTCAATTTACTCCTTGCTTGTGTAAGACTTCGCCTTAGCAATATCGGATGTAGTAGAACGAGAAGCTGTTAATATTAACTAATGCATGACAAAAAATAAGAACTTGATTATGTCATCATGACGTTGACGGGTTTAGACTGTCACCTTTTAATTCTTCGATTCCTATTCCTGTGTACCTTTCGTTGTTTCCAATCTATAATAAACATGTAGTTAAACAAAGCCGTGCGAGTATTACTTCCTCTGCGAACACAGAAATAGATATATCCTTAACAGAAGCATCATTGCGAAAATGTCTTTTCCAAAAAAACATTTTGTGATAAATATTCACGAGTAGTGTAAAATTAGGCATTAGGCAACACTGTTTCTCGGGTTGACAAACGAAGAAACCGTGTTTCTGAAATAGAAATTTAGGTAGGGATGCAAAGTATGTTCAGTCTTAATTCTCTGAGAAACGTTTTTTGTCTTGTTTGCCCAGGGCTTAATATTTAAGTGCAACTACAGCACGGAATATGTAACCGAAACGAACCTAATTCGTTTATGATATAAAAATTAGAGTGCTGCGTTGGCAGTATTGAACGGCTTGTGGATAGTGAAAAGGTTTAGGAAACTGCCGAACTTAAGAATGGTTAAACTGACGTTTGGAGCGAAGGCACTTCGTCGGAGTGAAACGTATAATAGAAAAAAATAACTGGTGTTTTTATATTGAGAAGGAAATCGTGTGACAAAAAGATGACCTATAGAATTTAAAAATCGATAACAAACTAGCTATGAGATGTAAATGATGGATAGTCATTTGCCATTTTAAAACGTCAATCAGTTAACCGAAACGGGAATGGACCCGGCAGAGGCCTCTAGGGAATAGTAACACGCAGAGGGTAATAAGCAGCAAGTTAAAACAAAGGAAAGCCCAAGGGAATAAGGTTACAAGCCAATGCTTTTTATGCTAGGAAAAACCATTAACTTGTGAGAAGGAAAATGTCGTTATAAAATAAAAAAATACAAGCCAATGTATTTATCCGCCCCTGCTAGACAAATCATTAGCTTGTGAAGGGATGAATGAGACAAACTGAAATAATTACTAAAATAAAATCTGAGAGAATAAAACTCACAAGCTAACGTTTTTATCTGCTCCTGCAAGATAAAAACAGTAATTTAGTGAGAGATTTAATGAAAGAGAAACGCTCATTGATTCCATAGGGATAAATGTTTCCAAGTTTGAAAACGAGACGTCTTTCTTGTCTTTTGCGGCTATCGTTACTCCCGGAAATTTGTGAGATGGCACAGATTTTCATATCAGTAAACGAATGGTTAGTGCTATTAAAATGCCATGAAACGAGTTTATCAACATCATTATTCTTTACGGAGCGAAGATGTTCAGCAAATCTGTCCGAGAGACGTCGGCCAGTTTCGCCGATGTAGAATTTGCAACATTTACTACAGGATGTGCGGTAAATAATGTTGGAAGAGGTGCATATGAAATGATATCGAATTACGAAGTTAGATTTGGGCCTACAAATCTGGGTGGTGGTGGGGTAAAGGAAGGCACATGTGTAGCAACGGGCACGAGAGCAAGAAAATCTACCCGCTGATGACGATGAATCTTATTTTATCGTACTGTTCACTAAACAGTCTCGAATAGTTTTATTTCCTTGAAAATAAATCAATGGGTTGTCAGCAAAATTCTAGCTTATGCTGTCCCATCACTTATCTCTATCAGTGTACCGCACCAATAAAGGCCCTGTAAACACGGTGCGATTTTTGGATGAGATTCTTTGCCGGAGCGTCATGTTATTTTTCTCGATGTGTTTCGGTTTGGTCTTCCGGTATTAACTATGCTATAATGTGCAATACTGAATGTAAATATTAAATATTATATTCGATATATTTTCCATATTGTGTTACTACAATTATTTGGACTAAAAATTTCAATTCACTTATTTGTTACTAAGTGTTGTCAGTATACCGACTCAGTAACCTAAGCAAAGCAAAATCCGACTTACGTAATGACGCTTAATGCTGGCACTCGGCCACCATGCGTCATCGAGTAATCCTCTTTACTCAGAGGTTTGTTTTAAGGTTAACCATGTGCTGCGCATACGTATATGCATTTTGTCCACATGATTACACTGAATCATACGGCTCACGCGCCTGTGCACGCGGACTGATTTGGTGTGCATTTGTTTGTTTTGTAATAACATTAAAAACCTGAAGACAGTAAAGAAGCTTGTCTTCCGACGTCACTTTAACTAATGCAGTAAATCTTGAATGGCCTGCAAGCCATTTAGAAGTTGCAATTCAACAAGCATCGTTAAATAAGAATGAGCAATTTTGGTACAAATTAAATAGACTAAATAGCTCTCTCTGACCCCGAGGGAACCTGTTCCATGACGAACATATATTTTTACGAAAGTAAACGTTGACAAAAAACTGCCTATTAAAGTAAATGGTTTGAACATGGGAGATATGTTAGATGTTTGCGGAAGTTGATCTGTTGACCTGAGAGAGAATGTAGAAGTGACTGACGGTTCGGCGGCTTCATGGCGGTCATCTAGTTCAGAGTCAAGTGAAGGATAAACAATTTAACGCTCTTATTATTTCCATATTAACAATTTAAAGCTATTATCTTTTCTTAGTCATTATTGCTTTTCGACATTATTTTTATTAGTATTTCCATTCCTTATTGACAGCAGAGCGCGCAGATGACGTTAGCATTGTCTATTTCACACCGTTTTCCCGCATCTGCTCGAGCAATAGAAATTAGCTCGCTTAGGAATTTTTTCAGTTTGTTTGTGTGTTGAGTTTAAAAGTAACAACTGTGTGAAGAGCTATCTACCCCTTCTTTTGGACAAAGAAACTTTGTCCAGGGAAAATTCAAGATATTCAATCTTCTACAGTTCACATTGGCCATTACATAAATAAAATCCAGGTCACAAATTAGAATTGATTGATGCAAATCAATTGATTTCGGTATAGCAATATATAAGTGCAAAGCGAGTTAAAATAAGACAGGAGCAACTTTCACCAAACCGCGACAGACAGTATCCACTTCGGTGTTTTGGGGCGCAACCAACGGGGGCGTGCGCCCGGCCTCACCGCTCATCCAAGAACGAAACATAATTTATTACGGGTAACAACTAATACACTTCGGTAAATAATATAATAATAATACTGCAATAAAACGTTATGGTATTCGTTTTAATCATAATGTGGCATGTTGCACAACACTTACTTGTGAAGTATCTAGTAACTAACCGTCTGAAAGATGGATTTTCTTCGGACAACCATTCTGTATTACTATGCCATAAAAAACATAAAAACTACTGTATAGATTTTTATAGTTCTGTGCAAAGTCCTTTAATATTGCAGGAACTTGCGTTTTAGAGGTTTACGAATTCAAAAATTTTACGGGGGAACATGCCCCCAGACCCTTGGGACACCCTTTTTAAAAATCCTAGTTGCGCACCTGTCGGTATTGCTATTTAGTTTAATGAAATTTTCAATGTGGAGCGCGAGCGAGCTTGAAAATATTCATCTTTATTAACAGCGAGATTGTCATAACATTGACCAACCAACAATCTTCAAAATTCCGTTTCGTTTCCATGATGTAATAGATTCCAGGTTGCCAAACTAATCAGAACGGTGAGCCAATGGAAAGTAATGATCAGTTTTAAACGATACGCAAGTATTTGAGCGTTTTTTCCCCGTTAAAGGAGAGACTCCCAAGTGGTCTGAGACTCGCGTGTGTAAATGACGAGCTGTTTGGCCCACATATAAACGCTCAAATCCTTCTCCTTCCAACATCTTCGCTTATCTAACTGATACAGGTCACTCAATAAATGACTACCGTATATTATTTTCTTGTACTTCATCTTCCGAACTTTTAATTGGAGAAAGCCCTCTTATTCGCAAACTAAACCCCTCTCTTAATGCTAATCTCAGCTCTGTTCCTCTATTGCTATTCCAATTTTGTTGCGCACTTAACCGCACACATCACTCCTATTTCCGTCTTTTGTTGTCTAATATCGCATGTAATTTAATCCGTCTTATCACCAATACATTCAACGTTAAAATTGTCCTTGTTACTCTGATGATGTTGCCGGTTGCAACGAAACGTTGGTCAATCGTGTAAATATATTCTTTAAATTACGTCATGGCTGTATTTCGCGTTTTATGCTGGGCACTTACTTTTCATATTACGCTTAAGATTCCCGCCTGGTTTTTCAATTGCAACAATTTTGAAAGTATGTATTTTTAATTCTTCAAAATGATATTTTGTACGACTAGGTGGTTCTTAGTACTCGGCCTCGTTGTCTAATTGTCAAGTATGGTCTATATCGTCGAAATTAGATATATTTTTATCCCGCTTATAGTATGTCCGTTATAATAGTCTACTTGACAATAAAACTGAGCAATAAATAGATTTCATTAAAAGAAATTTCAAAATATGTGACAATGTTTCGACGTTCCTACGTCATTATCAAGTTGACTAAAATTTAATAAACTGGTTCAAAAGTTAGGATCTTTGAAAATTTTGTGGATCAAATATTGGAAATGTAGGGAAGGTTTTTTCAGGAGATCTCTGTTTAGATATCGTACAAACAGAAAGAAAGGTTATATTCTAGATAGTTTGAACAATTGAACTAGAATTATCATCCAGAACATAATAGACAAAACAGCCGATTAGGTTTTTAACCTAGGATTAACAGTAATCGCCGTTTGAACAGGACAAGGAGAATTCATACAAGTTATAACATAGTTATCATTTTATGCCAAAATATAAACAACAATATCGGATTCGATTTCGCAATTTTTTAGTTTTAATTTTTCCTAAAATTTTAATTCTACATGTTGGACAGAATATCGAGCTTCAATTATTCAAAACGTTCATATTGTTCCTTACATTTTTGCATATAATTATAACTTTAATGAATTCTCCAGTTTTCAGTTTTACCTTACTTAAATAATGACGTAATGAGTGCTGGAACGTTGCGAAATGCTTTTATCGCTACATTTTTACTTCAAATCTTTAAAGAAATCGTTACTTATTAAGATAATAGTCTATGTGCGGATTCGGTCTTTTTACACTGCATATTAGTCTACTTTTGTATTTTCATATTCAGATGTAACCATTGTCTTAAAAAATTCGTTTCACATATAGGTAAAGGCATCGTATGAAATAATATTGATTAAGACAAAATAAGTAAATGAATAGATTTCTGCTAACCTTGAAACTTGCAAACATCAAAAATATTCATTATAACTAATTAATTAACCACAGTTTTGGACTTTTGACCTTTTGATCATCCTATGCTTAGTTAAGGATTTCATACCAACAACGTACGTAATTAAACTTTTAGTTAACACAACGATCTGCTGCCAAAACAATAATAAACTCGCAGGGAAACAACAACAATATTAGCATGTAATGATGATATTTATTTCAACAAGACTGCTGAATAATCATTAAAAGACTAAAAACAAAACAAAACTAGTTTCACCGATAATATTTGTTGACTATTCAGATCCTTGTTGCTGTAGAAACACCAGAACTTTTCCAATTTGGATTTCACGAGAGTAAATGTAAGAAAATTCTTGTCTTTCTCAATTGAAGATAATAACTGACGAGAGGAATAGGTAAGTTATTTATTTTACCCCGATATAAAAGATTCATGATATATTTATAAATTATTATCAAAAGAAATGATCAGGTACATCATTCGTTCGTGGCCCCCTCGCGTTCCTAAATCCACCTCTGTTACTTATGGTGTCTCATTCCAGAAAGAGTATTAGGTACAGTACATGTTATATGGTTCTGATTTATTGCGACATTGTTGAGTAATAACGAGTAATAATCATAACTAAATTGGTGTAAATTATATCAAAGACAAGAACCATGCTTACTGAAAGCAGTTCACACCCAGCGTGCTCACTCTCACGCCAGCTGTTAAAAGAGTTCTTGACACATCCTTCACTTTGACTATTACCAGCTGCCACGTGAAACTGTCTACATGTACGATCAAATTCCGGTCATTTTCTTGTGATGTTGAAAGATACTTTTGCTGAACTCACATTTACTTATTCCAAATTCAACTTGAACGAAAAACAATGCAATAATTTTTGCAACCGAATCAGAAATGTGCCAGATGTGATGCAAATGTGCACGTTCTCATCCCATCCGCGTGCATATCCCATACGTCAGGACATCACAAAGTTCCTCGTTACCTGGTGAAGCATACTGTTTATTTTGACACGACACACGAACCGGTCTCAGACAGACTGGACATTGCGTCCTGCTCGGTCGTTCCACATCGGGATCATTTTTGATATTGCTAAAACATGACGGCACGAAGACGCAACGAAGACAGCCTTCGCCTGTATGATTTTGCTAAGAAATACCAGGAGAACCAGAATAGCTCGGAATTAATAAAGAAGCAAAATGCTGCTGAAGAGAAGGTGCTATCAGCGCGGTTGGAGCATTTGAATAGTCGAAAGGAACTGATAAAAAAAACAATGGAGAAAGAAATTAACCTTGTTAAAAGAAAGAGTTCTTCGGGACGAGTAACTTCTCGGAAAAGTATGTCGTCTTATCAAATGGATCAAGCTTCCCTACCAAACACTCCAAGCTCGACAAGAGGGAGTCGATCAGGCAAATTCTCAAGATCGTTGTCGCTCCCACAGCTCCGGTCGGCAAGCATAGACACAACTTCACTAGATTGTTGTGATCAAATTGACTTATACGCGGCAAATGTTTGCAGGGCAGATGTCTTCGCTTTGCCGACACCATTGCAGCATGAGAATGCAGTATATTTTAGCTCCGATGAAGAAGCACGTTTTAGCTTCGATGAAACAATAAACAGAAACTCGACAAGGCTCGGTTCCCTGACCGGCGAACATTCAAGAACAGAAAAACAAACAAGAAATTCCTCTCTTAAGTCTAATAGAACCAAACTATTTGGTGTGGATTCAACATTAAAGTCTAATTTCACAAACAATGCGACCAATATGACAGAAATAAACGGGCGTCAAATGAATCAGAATACTTGCCGAATTCGGTCAATTTATTCACAGGATTCAATGGGGCCTCGAAGACAAGAGAATATTCGGACTCCAACACCGTTTCCGACAAAGGAGAACGACGAAAGTTGGATAAATAGGTCATCTGTGGTGGCTGATAAATTGCATAATCCGTTACGATATAGTCGTGCAATGTGTGATCTGGGCAAACTAAGATTACACAACAATATGAAACATAATTATAATCCTAACGGAGTCGCAGTAAAGGACTTGCGATTTAAGAAACTTGAGTCAGTATTAGTTCCAATTAAACCTTAGTACTCTCACAAATTGAGACGAAGTTACGACTTTCAATCAATTTTATCACGAAAATGGCAAATGATCTTGACAGTTCGCATTTTCAAGTTAGAAGGGTAAAGCCTTGAGGCCTTTGGTACTTTTTAACCTGTAACTTCTCTGCTTCTCGTTCTGCTATAGAAATAGCCAAGAACCTGTAGTCGCTTTAGTTTAATTGAAAACTACAAAGGTTAAATAATTTGTTTTCACATATTGTAAATATTGAAATACAATAAATCTTTTAAAATAATGATCATCTTTGCTTAACATGTCCTTTTTGTTACTATTTTCTGCATTTTTATGTTTTTCTGCTCTAAATTACTTCATTCTGTGCAAGTGATCCATAATAGCAACTACTGCGTTTAAGGAATAGTCTCTCAATGTATTAGTTTGAAAAGTGTTAAAGACTAAACAATGTATAAAAGCATGCTGGCATAGAAACATGTCGTCTCTGCATGGGGTTACATTTTAAATATTTTGCACAAGGTCAAGGTCTAAATAAAGTTATTCAAATTACAACGAAAATGGCTTCCATATTGATTTAATTAAAATTCTGATGTAATTGTACTCCATTATTGTGAGAGTGACGTCTGGTGAAACTTGAACGCTTGAAACTGCCTTGCTGAGAGTTATTTGAAGATGCAACGTTCTACTGGTTAACTGCAAAACTACGAATGGCATCTCCGAGTTTTATTTTAACGTGTTGAAATAAAATACTTAAAAGTGATTAAGCTAAGGTGTGAATGTGGTATTTGTTTATTCCAAGCCTAGGCATCAGAAAATTGTTGAGATTGGCGAATTTTAATTTTCAGAAACTAAATACAATGACAAAACATGATTGAGAGGGTCGCCAATGCTTCTGGATAAAATTTCATAAAGTATGATGAAAGGGGATGATCAGGATTTAACCTGTTTAACAAATAAGTGTATTGGGACATTTCAAGTTGAAACTTAACAATGTCTTATTGCGCACAAAAGCGTGAGTAGAGTGTTTAATGTTTTGATATTTTAACGGCTGCCCAAGTAAAAGGTTCGGGCTTGAATAAGATCTTAGATTTGAGCGGTTCACCCGGTTTCGTGGCATTTTTTATCCGCACTGGTAGACTTCGTCTAAGCTGGGACCTTCCTAGAGGTAGTCCAATCAAGGGTAAAAATGATAAGGGTACTAAAAGTCTTCTTTGGCTGGGATTAATTTTACTGTGTAAACGGATACCCGTCCCATTTTGGCTCTCCATCTATAGCGTGAGCGTGCGTAAGAGTTTTATAAGATATCACAACATGGCAGACCGCAACGACCACGATATAGAATGTTCAAGGAATTCCCGAGGTCGTATTTGGAAAGATGAGCAAGTCCGTCAATAAGCTGTCAGAAGGATTGAAAGAATTCTTCAGGAATTCCTAATTCGGAATATCTCCTTAAGAGCTGGTTTTCACTGGCGACGGAGTCGGAGTGGGCGTCATAATCAGAAACGGAAAGCATTACGATCTGGTGAAAATCAAATAACAGAGTCGTAAGCAGAGTTTCCTATTGACTTGTGATTCCGTCGCTTTACGATATAATGAAAACTAGGTTAACGGAATCGCAAGCAGAAGCAGAAAAACAAACTAATCACAACGCTCGTTCTGTACTCGAAGGTCCTGAGAATGAGCATCGTGATTGGTTTATTTTTCCGCTTCTGCTTGCGACTTCTACCCGACGGAGTCACAAGCGCAATGGGAAGAAAATGAAAATCTTCTGATTCTGATTCCGTCGAGCTTACGACTCCGTTTATGACTCCGTTGTTTGATTTTCACTTGGATGTAAGCGCTCAGCTCTTACGACTCCGATTACGACTCCGACTCCGATGTTAGTGAAAAGCAGCCTTTAGAGGAGTTATAGTACCACTTTCGACCGTACTGAACCAACCTTTAATGAAGATAGCACTGATTAACAAATGGTAAAAAACCTGTAGTTGTCAATATATAACTATAACCAGCCGATAAAAATACAAAATAAACTAAACGTCGATCAATTAGTCCTATTGCTAAAAATGAAATAATTCAGGCTGTAACATGGTACAGACGTTATGAAAAGTCTAGTGACAACACGTACAGTCAGTTTAGACCTAAAGGGAGAACCCTTAGGCGACCGAGGGTTCTCCCTTTGTCGAGTAAAATTCCCTGGCGTTAGCCAGAGTAAAATACTAAAGTCAAATTGTTAGAAAAGGAACGATAAGCTCGTCAAGCCTGAAGGAGTTAAGTGTATTCATTCTGTTCAGCACACTTGCCATGTAGTATTGTTCATCAGGGCCACGCAGTATTAAAAATAACAGAATTTGCTTCCGTGAAAGAGAAGCTTCTTTTATCGCCGCAGTTTTTTCTAAATGAGGTCGCTCTCAGTCTGTCCCTTGCTACTTATACCAGTGGTTGACGTGTATGTAAAAAGACACGGACCCTTTCCGCAAGTACGTCTATCTGATCATTGCTTACTCATGTATATGGGCTGTTTGCCACACGGCAATTATGTATTTAACCATTAAATTAACGAGGACAAATTCCTCGAGGGAAAACAGTTTAATTGTTCCGTAGTTTCGTAATAGCACAATACCAGTCAAACATTTCAAATAAACGACAAATTTTTTAATTGTATACATGTTT
>JBAHVQ010000451.1:184048-203047 GCA_036872915.1 Nanipora kamurai | reverse complement strand
TAAAGACCTCGGCGCTGTGCGCCTCGGTCTTCACAGTTGAATAAAAACCTCTCCCTCATACTTTAACCTATATGTAAGCACCACACTCGTGCAATAGAAAAAGGGTTAAGATCGCTAGTGTGTTCTATTATGACCCGACAGTTGAGCATATTTTTTCCCGAAGACAAGAAAACCACTGAGAAGATGAGGCGAGTAATAAGCAGATGACTTCATTGATACCATTCTGGAATATGTCGAGTTTACTCATTCGTAATTTTGGTAGCCCAATTTGAAAAAAAAATGAGAAATATTTGGGTCTTTTTGGATAGGGACGTTAAACCTTTCCCCCAGAAAGTTTGCTTATTCATTTCAGACCATGTAACGTTAGCCTGGAGAATTGTTACCTTGAAATTTAATTTCATTCAGAAACATATCAAAGCGTTTCGTTTGAAATGATAAACAACTTTTTATCACATACTCTAAAATGTGCAATTTTCATAAATCAAAAAGTCAATGGACAAAAGCGAATAAAAGCTTCAGAACGGAAGTGCGTAGGTTTCATAGTTATCGAAGTAACCAGGCTGCGATTGCAGATTTCACCATCCATGTTTTGGTATGGTAGATGTAAGTCTAATTTAATCCAAGACAGCACGAGCAAGGAATGTTTATTTTGTTCCCTTCTTTAGGTGTTTTGATGGAGGATATGGTGGACCCAATAGTGGACAGTGTGAGCAGCTTGTCGGTTCAAACGATCAAGAGACCAACAGGTAAAAACAGATATTTAAATTCTGTTCGTAAAGGTCGTAGTTAGTTTAGTATTGACTTCGTAGAACATCGTTATCATCAGCACAAATTGGTTATAACTTTTTTCAACTACCAGTCTCGCTTTTATGACCCTGTAAGACTTGGTCGAAGTCTTTGTCTGTTCCGGTAATCTTTCCAGCAATGGAATCAATTATACTTTGAGAGGAAAGTTTACTACGTCTCGAAAGATCGTTTGCACGGTCCAGCAAAATTGTTTCCTCAGTGTTGTAAACCCTCTCTGGAGGTCCGTAATTTTATTTAGATTAACCGTGCAATCTTCTCCCATATTAATTCATGCGCGATCAATGCGATTCCGTCAAGGCAATATAAACGCTTTTATCATACATATATTTTTGGGCAGGATTAAAGTCAGTTTGAAATAATGATATACGTAGTATGTTTTCCCGTTAACCATACAAGAACGTCATTAGAGTGATACATTGTTAGAGATTTCCAGTTAAACGTCCAAACAATCACAGAACTAGAATATGGTAAAATATGTTTACCAAAGAAGGAGAGACAGGGGAGTATAAGGATACAGACGAAAGGTCGCGAAATTAAGAAAGCGTTGATGGCAAAGGATGGAGTATTATTATTTAGGGTAAGGCTAATTAGAGAAATGAATAAACTTTCACTGATAAGATGTCAAACAGGGAATTACCAATGACCAACAACTGAATAGAATGACCAGTTTCTTTTTTATTCTATTGAACAGAATCAAGAGCCTGACGTGTATAAATTGCACTTTAAGTAGTGTAAGAGCAATTTTTGACTGTATATTTAGGGAGAGTAGCCTGGATTAAGATGCAACAGAGAACTGTTTGAATTCCTTACTTCAGCAAGTGATGTCTGGGTGAACTCTAGAATTACATTTATTGTAACGTTTTACCTGTTCGTTCGCCTTCGGTCAGTATTCAGTTATGGTCCGTGATTTGATTATCCATGCATTGAGGGTATCGATTGCATTGATTGAAGCTTTTGTGCGGATTGAGAAGAAATTAATAGCAGTATGGAAAGTATACCCAGGAACTTTGCGCTCTGGTCTTTCCGAAAGAAATTGTTTGGAAAGGAAGTTTGGTATGTTCTCGACATCTCTTATTTAACCTCAGTTTTGGTATGCCTGCAATTAGTTATCGTCCTGGAAGTACAGGATCGGCCAAATTTTCTTAAATGAAAGATCTCATATTGAGCCAGTCGAATAGTTGCCGCTTGGGAATGGACCTATCTAGGGCAAAGGATTCGCTTAGTTTGTTTGGCAGTGATGTTTACAGAAATGGTGTTGGTTGTTTTCGTCGGCTTTTTGCCTTGAACGAGTCGGGGATTAGGCCTTCATAACAAAAGCCTGAGACGATGTTCCCAATAGGTGATTCCTGTATAGCCTTCCTGAGGGAATTTGATTGCTCTGGTTCTTGTGGAAGAACTGCTAACAAGAAGAACGAGAAGATGATTTTACTGAAATATGTGTGCGACGGGAGGAAATAAGCCTACCGGCTAATCGTGGAAAACATTCACTTTCATCGGTTTACGTGACTAATTGATAAATTAGTTGATAAACTATTTGATAAACTAGTCACGTAAACCGATGATATACCTCTGCGTTTTACAACTTTAGGGTACCTTGGTCATGTTTGGGTAACCATGAATGGGTGTAGTTGCCAACAAAACTTTTATATTTGAACTCACTCCAAGCGTCTTTAGAAACTCAAGTGGAGTTACTTTATTTTTAGGATCCTAGGGGTAATTATTCCTTTAATTATTAGTAATATTTAATTATAGTATTATTAGTAATTATTACCATTCCCTGGAGGGTTTAATGGTCGACATTTAAAATAGCAAGTAACTGTCCATCATTTGCATCTCATTATTTACTTCATTATTG
Organism: Nanipora kamurai; assembly: GCA_036872915.1. Classification (NCBI taxonomy): domain Eukaryota; kingdom Metazoa; phylum Cnidaria; class Anthozoa; order Scleralcyonacea; family Helioporidae; genus Nanipora; species Nanipora kamurai. Next base: position 200,385 of record JBAHVQ010000451.1, on the reverse strand, counting down.
GTCTTTCCATCTGATTGGTAAACTCTAGGTCACATGACTTTTCCCATAAAACACCTAGTTTTTATATCATTTTACGTTTCACTCCTAAGAAGGCCCTTTGCTTGAAACGTCAGTTTTCTTACTCCAAAGTGTCGGCAGTTCCCTAACCCATTTGGTTTTATACATGTCGTCGAAAATAGCCGACGCACCTTTTTACTTTTTTATCATTGTTTGTTTTATTTTTTTCCCCTGTAACGAATTCTAAGAGCGGTTGGATTATTTGCGGTACAGACCTGTAAGTGTAAAACATTCACAAAAAGCCAAAATAAGAAAAAAATTAGGGAAAAAATAAATATTTCCTGGACATTCTCTATCTGAGTCGTCGTCTAGTGTCCTCGCCTCGCACAATCAAGACTTCCGTTATAAACATTTACATGTACGGACCTGGCTTATTGTGAATAACATGTTTCTTTGCAAACTGCTATTTTTCACCAACCACAGTATTCTTATACCACGGAATTAAACATTTTCTTGGGATGGTCACTTATTGAGGCTGGTATATGCACTCTCCTCTAATTTCAAAATATGTTTTCAGACAAACTCGTTGCTGTGTAGTTCGATTTAGTCATTCAATGTTAATTTGTTAATATTGATTCAATTTTTTAGGTCTCGTTGGTCATACACAAAATGTCCGGATGAAAATGAATGTATTACAAGAAATGATTGTGACAGTAATGCCACGTGTACCAATTTTGATGGTGGTTATAAATGTGAATGTCTTGTTGGTTTTGAAGGCGATGGATTTAATTGTAATATTTCGTAAGTTTGTGAAGTGGGATTAATAATTCCTCAGTATTGAAGTATCGTTGTATACGCGAGGGTACTGGTAAGAATGTTTTTCGACATCTGGATATAAGCTGTTAACTTAGATATGGGAAAAGCCCTGGTATGACAATGTAGTGAATGTCACTTTCAAGTTCAATTTCAGCAGACTGGAAAATGGCCAGTAGTATGTTTCCAAGCTCTCAAATGGAAACACATTGTCTGAGTCTTACATAAGTAGTCGTTCACTTTCGAATTGTTGTACTGTATGCTTTATGTATGGTCATCTTAGAACATCAAGCCCGAAAGTTCACCGATTGAAATATATTCTGTGACGGTTTAGAGTTATTAAACGAAGGTATATTCCACATAATCATCTATATCTTTTACTATGTCGATTGTTTAATCACTGAATGATTTTCGCAATCTGGCTTATCCACCATTCCCTTCATTTCATTCTTTCAACCGAATTGTTCATGAGATTATCTTTATAACGAACTGGTTTTTATCCCTTAAAAATTTGAGTTTAAACGATCACCATTTGCCGAGTATCATTATACAACTAGGATAAGGTATGGTAAAACCATCGATTTTGCAAGTTGAAAAATTTATGATAAAAAGTCCTTTTGACAAACTTGATTAGTTGTGAAAAAAAACAATTTCTATAAGTGATATTGCTTGTTCAATAGTCATTTTTATAAAATGGTAAAAACGCAATCCCTTATAAAAACCAATTTGTTGACCAAACAATAGCGTTTGCAAATTGGAATTTTTATCTAAGGCTTTTCTCAATAATAAATAAAAAAACGTGGTGCACGTAAAGCGAGGGCATGTACCCATTTGTGATTTGAAAGAGTGACAACTTTCGTAGATCAATATTAAGATAAGGCAGAGGATAAGGGTTAAGCAGATTAACTGTAAGGTACTGTATAAAAAGATTTTAGAAAAAATGCTGAAATTTCCAAAAGAGTCACGAATAAACGATTCATTTTTTGCATAATTTTACTCCGTGAAACGAAAATAATTCAAATGGTGAAAAGTACTATCAATTAGATAATCCAACGATTCATATTATGAATAACAGTGATGATGCCAAGTATAGCAACAGGTCACGCTGTATAAATTCAAGATTGTTTAAAATGTTTGCACATCAAAGAAACTTATCTAAAATAATCTTCCATCTTGAGCGTTCAAGCAAAATATATCCACCAATATAATTATTTTAAATTATAGAAGCAATTTTTCTTGAGCTTTAGATGCTTTCAGGACTTGATCGCTTTGTAAGAAGTCTGCCATGCTGAATATTAGACGAGTATAACTACGGTCGAAGGAAAACAAATTCCTGCTATTTAAGGTCACGTTTATACGATTGCGGTACCGAACAAATGTGGCATGAAATATATCGATTTTGGCATTTTTAATCCCAGTTGACGCGATGCCAAAACAATGTAATAAAAAGCAGAGAGAAAAACCATACGTTAAAACCTCCAAGTAATGATATACAAAAGTCGCTTTAAAATGTGCACTCCCCGGTGTGAAAACGGAACAAAGTAGCATTCCTTTGTGGGTTTTTTTTATCTGTTTAGTTCATTTCTGTTTGCATTGCATTAAAATAAATATCATCGTGTTGTAGCGTATACCCTTTGCCGTGTTCAGCAGAGCTACCAGGCTTGTCAGATTTAAGTCGTATTTATCGTGTACCGAAACTATCGCGTGTCGTGTTCATTTCTTGCTGGATTCATATCAAGCCAGATATTGTATCGTGCGACCAAGGCCTGAAACGATCTTTTGATTGTTGTCCAAAGACATATTTACGGAGGGCAATAGGAGAGACGCCACTATTTACATGGTGTAATGTCAATACGTTTCACCTCGTAAAACAACCGTCCTAGGTCATCAAAAGAGTGGTTAAAAATCCTTCGGGAAATGATTTGCACAGTTAGTTCCGTGCAGTTCGTCGGAAATAAACGTTTCGAAAATACAAGAATTGGTTGGACGATCAACAAATGCCATTAGGTCACACCCTCACCCCTGATCAGAAATTTGCCATGCCATAATTTTACTTAGAAGTATTTAATTTTAATTTGTCTTACTATTTAGGTGTAATCCTCCATGTGTTTACGGAGAATGCAATTCAAAATTAACTTGCGATTGTGACTTGGGGTGGACTGGCAATAGTTGTTCAGTTGATTGTGGCTGTAACAATCATAGCACATGTCTTATGGGTGTCGGAATTTGTGACAAATGTCAAGGTAAACCTTTGTTTGTAAACAAGAAAACAGTCCAAACAAATGAGCCAACAGACATGAGATCAAACAAATCAAGGGGAAATAATATCTATAAACTTAATGTGTTTTTGGCAGCCAACAACCCTTTAACCGTTTATGTTTCTATTTCAAATTTGATTTCGCAAATTGTAAATGTGTCGTTTTTCTCTGTTAGTCCTAACTCAGAGAAGCACATCCTGGCTTCAGAAGCCGCAAAAGTCATTGGTCAAAATTACAATGGGCGAATGGCACCATAGAAGATAACGTCAGTGTTTAGGCAAGCCAATTTCCCCGTGTTGAATGAAGTAGATTAACAGTGTTTCCAGGCCCGTTACGTAGAGGGGGGGGAGCTCGATGATGCTACACTGTAATTTTTGTTTTTTAAAACTAATTTTAGTAACAAGTTTGAGCAAGCACTGTGTGACTAAAATTAGACACTTTGCGATCTAATCAGAGTTATAAAGTAGTGCTTTAAACAGCCAAGGATGAACAAAAGATAACTGAAACCCCTAAGTTCTCCACAACCCTCCAGGACTGCCTTAGGGCACCAAATCCTGCTTGAGGGTTTGGGTATAATTCGAACCCCCTAAAATCAAGATCCATGCTTAGGGCCTGGCATTTGTTGATTTCATGTGTCGTGAATAAGAACGAAGAAATAGATTAAAAAGGGATAAAACCTTACCTAGGTACAACACATAATTTCTACAGTCTGTGTTGCGACATTATACCGTTACAGAGTTTTTGAGTCAGCATTTTAGATTCACCTGAAACCAACCTAGTACTGAACCACCAAATAAAATGTCGTATATTCCCTGCTGGAATAAAGTGAAATTGACACAAAAACCGCAGTTTTACATTTATACTTCTTATGGAGCGTACCACATATGAGAACAATTTGAGGTAAAGCTCCGCATTTAACTCTCCTCAATATTGCCCACAATTATCCTGGATTCGAATTTTCCCCTCAGGCTCAGCAATTATGGATTACGAACGAACTGGAAAACTAAAAAGTAAGAAGGTTTACAAGCTACCACGTCAAGGTTCATTCAAGGCGACATAACAGCCTTGCCAAGAGATACCGTGAGTGTCAACGCCGCAAATTCAGTATTTGCGAAGAATACATAACGAAATTGTACTTTTAATTTAGAAATTTCATATTTAGAATGATTGTGGGCACTAATAGGAGAGAGTTGAGCGCAAATATTGTATGCTGAACACTGTTGTTCATCTGGGACCTTGGTATGTATCAGACGACCAGCGAATGTTTGTCAAGCTCGTTATCTCAGAAAAAACAAACAAAACAACCCGTATTTCTGAGCACCAGATGGGAATCGAACCTGACAAATCGCTTTCCTGAGACAACAAGCTTGACGAACGTTCGCTGGTCGTCAGTTAAACGCGAACTTAATAACAGATTGTTTTCATATGCCCCATGCAATATCATAAGGTCTTCTTAAGAACCGGGACTATTTAATCACAGTTATTTTTATTACCATTTTTCACTTTTAGATTTTACGTATGGTGAACATTGTGAGTTTTGTTCACCTGGTTCGTATGGCAACGCAACCACCAGCCTTAGCTGTAGAAAATGCGACTGCAGTGGGCATGGGGATGACCATCGTGGAATTTGTGACGTAAAAACTGGACACTGCTTTTGTATGAACAATACGATGGGAAAACACTGCAATCAGTGTCTTCCTGGCTTTACTGGACATCCCGAGTATGTCGTGATTTCATTTGTTCAATGCAAAAAAAAAAGTGAGAGAGTAGCCAGACAGTTAAATTTTGACCTCCCATTATGACTGAAACTTTGAACACGGAAAGGATAATTGTTACGTTAGGATAAATATAAAATCCTGCCCAAGAAATATTACCAATCTACTGAGGATCTACTGAAACAACTAAGAATTGGCAGGCCGTAATTGTGTAGGTGTACCGTATTTATTCCAACAGACGCCTACTGTCCAGTAAACGCCTCTCTCCAATAAATGCTTCATCAACTCGAAATATATTTAATAAATGCCCCCTCCAATAATCGCTCTCCTTCCCAGAACATTCTTTGGTTTTTAATCGCTCATTCTAGTGTTCATTGAAACTGTTAGAACATTTTTCTATTTTTCAGATTGAATTATCAAATTTTGAAATAAACGCCCCCCATTCATAAACACTTCTCTCTAATAAATGCCCCATTTTAGAGTTCAATTTTGTAATAAATGCTCAAAGCTCTACCAGAATAAATACGGTAAATATAATTGTAGAATTGCGAAAGTATACAAAGATGTAAATGTGATTGTATCGGTGCGAATATGTAGTCTGAACGATGTGAATGTTCGGGAAGATGTAATCTAATTGTCGTATTTGGTAACGTGGAAATATGAATGTTAATGCGCTGGAATTACCGCAAACGTGAAGATTGATTGAGATGAGTTTGCGCAGCTGTGCAGGAGAAGGTGAATATTTAAACTGTTGGTGTTGATGTTCAGAAGCTCATTGGTGAAGGTGTAATGTGTCGATGTAAATGTAATTATTATGAGATAACTTATGTAAATATTTAAGTTAATGTCAATCCAGAGATGTAAATGTGTACATATGAATCTGGAGGTGCGAATGTGAATTGGTTGATCAGATTTAAAGATATTAAACGTAGTTTATCCCGTTTGAATGTGAATTTGCAAAAGTCGAGAAATAGACGTTTGCTTACAATTTTTTCACATCATTGGAAATTGTTTTTTTTAGGAGAGGCGGTGGTTGTTATTATCCTTGTAAAGTGCACTCTGTTTTGTCAAATGTCACTCAAGGCGCTCTGAGTACAACTGTTGGACCTGGAGCAGAAGATCCTGAAAACACCAACTGTGTGTGGATTATTACAACGTCGAGAAACCAAAGTGAACATATTGTATATACACCACAATCTCAAAATGGAACTATTGCACTTCGAATAAAGGACCTGCAAGTCGATTGTCAAACTGACCATGTGTTTGTCTACGAGGGCTTCCCTCCCTACCAGTTTGATGATTCTGATTCGTCTCCACTTTCTTCGTTTTATCTGATTGGATCCCTATGCGGCTTTGATGCATCAGTTGTTCCTACAATTGAATCTCGGACAGGAGCCTTAGTTGTTGTCTTTAAAGGAAACATTGGAAGTCATTCATTCACAAAAGGCGTCAATGCCACTTTTGTTGTCAATCGATGTCCCAATTCCTGTACGGGAAATCGTTACTGTTTTAATAATGAAACACACGATACATGCATCTGCAAAGCTGAGTGGAGTGGACCAGGCTGTGGTCACATGATATGCCCAGCTAACTGCAGTGAAGAACTCGGTCAAGGTTATTGTGATCAGGTTAGTTTCTTGTTTTGTTTGACTTTCGGTAGAATTTGAGGCGATATTCTTCCAGGGAAATTTCAAACAATTTTCGATACTTAAAATTCCTATGTTACGAAATTTATTTGGCTAAAAACATAGCTAGTGCCTGGCAAAGGCTGAGCCCAAAATTGTTTTAGCCAACAGCAAATTCTTCCTGGTTAAAATATACATAGAATACAGTGAATTTTCCCTATTTCAAGGGAAAAAAACAATTGTAGCCTGGTACCGAGTTTACTGACGTCAACCCATTCGCAGATGTTGTTTTAGTTGTTGTTTTATGTTGGAACTGGAAGAACGCCGATTAAGGTTCGGTTCCTTCAACAACATAAATTGTTTCATGGTTTCGGCTTTCACTTCTGTAAGATTCTGTTTTTTTTATGCTAAACTAAGTCGATAATTCATGAGATTCAATATTTTAAAATCGACTCTATTTGGCGGCGTCCAAGGAATTTATCCGCAATACATATCTTATTCGATCACGCTAAAACTGCCCAGAAAAATAAATGAGACAGAGTAAAACTCGGGATGATAGATGTCGAAAGGTAAATCGTGATACAAAATTACTTTTCGAATGGAATCTAAGAGAATTTGTATGGAGTTCCATACCATCCCCGCGAAAAATTGAATTTTCATTTCATATACATCTTACGATTTTATACGCAACCTTTTCCGTTCAATTCTCAATATTTTCCATTTGACATACAACTTTTCAAATGTCATATGCAACTCTCCCAAGTAAATCTGTTGATTGGGCATTTTCTGTTCTCAGTACAATTAAATTTTCAAATTAGACATCCAATCGCAATCCACCAAACTCCATACATCGCAGATAATGATGTAAAAGTAGAGTGCTGCGTTGGCAGTTTTAAAGGACTTTTAGAAAACCAAAAGGGTTTGAAAACTGCCCCAACTTAGGTGTAGAATAATTGACGTCTTGAGCGAAGGCCCTTTTCACGTTTCACTCCGACGAAGAACCTTCGCGCGAAACATATCGCAGGCCCACTAAACCTTCATCGATCTCTATTATGGGGGACTAAATGAAGACATAGACTTCAGACCTGTGCCGCATCATTTAAAAATCTAAGTTATGGTTGTTTCGCTGTGTTGAGCTGATTCGTCAGAGAAAGTTATTATTTTTTTCTTAAAGTTTGAGTAAGTTTTAGTGGATATAATTTCTAACATTCGTTAGGTAATTCTTTGTTGCAGATATTATGCTAATAGCGTAACTGGCTTAACTCTTTCTCTGTTATGAACGTTTATTACTGTCGTACTCTGGTCAACCGCAGACGATTTTGTTTTATGCAAACGAGGCGATTCAGGCATGTAATAAGAAAGTTATGTTTGGGTGATATTTCTGCACAACGTTTCTTCATGTGGTGCGAACCATGCACTTTACACTTTTCTGTAACAGGGTTAACAGTACAATCAGAAGTTACTTTGAGGTTATAATAAAGTCACTAATAAAGAAACTGACGTTTCGAGCGAAGGCCCGTCGCTCGAAACGTCAATTTCTCTACTCCTAAGTTCTGGCAGTTTTCCAACCCTTTTGATTATCTACAAGCTGTTCATAACTGCCGACGCAACACTCTGCTTTTATATCAGTGTTTACGATGAACGTTTGGCCAGGGTAAAGGTTATGGTCAACATTAGCCAGCAAGCTTACCTAGCCTGCAATCGTTGATGTAGTAAACAATATACTTTTTAAAGTAAATGGTTTGAACCTGGGAGAATCATGACATGTTTGTGGAAGTTGAAAGCCGCTAAGGCTGTCGAAACGTCAGTCACTTCTACCAACATTCTTTCTCAAGACTACACTAACCTGGACGATCAACTTCCACAAACATGTCAGTACACCTTTTCCCCTTCATTAAAGCGAAAGCGTTGTTCAGTAGAGCGATTGTCATCTTCTATCGTGCTTTTCAAAGTTCAACAACGCCAGTCAAATTATAATTGCGCTAAAAGTAAATTGATGTACAACAAGTAATTAAATATTCCTTAAATTGAAGTTCAATGACGTCAATCTAAAAAACATTAACATTTATGGTATTTCATTAGCGTCAATCAAAATTCAATGAGAAAAATGAGGAAATCAGCATAACAAAATAAAACAGTCAATCAGTGATAATATGTAGGTACATGTTGTACATAAAATTACACAAGATAGTACTTAAAACGTTGTTTTCAAATATGTGTAGCTATACTGAACGTTACAATGACTGAGCCAAGAAGGAGTGAGAATATGGTAGGAAGATAAAGTAAGGTTCGTAAGGACTCTTAACCCTCCCTTCTTTCGATATTATGCTCGTGAAAGTTGAGCGATTGAACCCCAAAGTATTCGCCATTGTAAGATATAGTCTTGTTCTGGCTTTTCAAAAAACAGTATAAACCTTTACCTGTTATCCTAAAATTCTCTGTATCCTTCTTTGTTCAGTCATCGTAACGCTTACTCTAGCCACTTACATCTGAAAAAGACGTTTCAAGTGCTATATCTTGTGCAACAATTTCTTGTAGACATCGCCAGTCTTGGTAATTGTAGTTACGCGTTATTACTAATTGACTTTTTATTGTATTTTGTTGATTTCCTCATTTTTCTCACTGAAATTTGATTATTTAAATGCTGAACAGAAAGTTGGTTCATGTGAGAGCTTGGTAAATATCAGACGACTAGAGGACGTTCGTCAAGCTCGTTCGCTCAGAAAAACGATTTCTGAGCCCTAGACTGGAATCAAACCCGCAACCTTCTGATGACCGGTAAGACGCTCTAACCATTGAGCTACCACGACTCAGATGGCAAACTAGGGTGCAGCTATCATACCGCTTAGGCAGTACATACGACGAACCTGGACCCTCGCTCGCCATCTGAGTCGTGGTAGCTCAATGGTTAGAACGTCTCACCGGTCATCAGAAGGTTGCGGGTTCGATTCCCGTCTAGGGCTGAGAAATCGTTTTTCTGAGTAAACGAGCTTGACGAACGTCCTCTAGTCGTCTGATATTTACCAAGCTCCCACATGAACCAACTTTCTGTTCAGCATTTAAGTATTCCATAATTATTAGCGTATCGTGACTTCCTCTTAGGCAGCACATATGAACACTTGAACAAGCTTGACGAACGTCCTCTAGTCGTCTGAAATTTGATTGATGCTACTGAAATACCGCAAATGTTAATGATTTTTACATTGACGTTATTGAACTTCAATTTAACGAAATATTTACTTACTTGTTGCGAATAAATTTATTTTTAGTGAAGGGCAAAAGGTGTAAAACTTTCGATTTTTTTAATCAAATTGTTTATTTTTACCATTTTAATCAAATACGCAACAACGGTAACCCGACCAGGCATAACCTTTTATTGATAAACCTACGTTTTGGAAAGCATTTCTGATTAGAACTAAAACTTAGTTGAAGTCAATAAAATGTTGTTCCTGATCGGAGCTACCTTTGTTGTTTATTTAGTAAATAATGCAGAATAAGTTTCGCTGAATTTTTCATCAGATGCATCTTTAGTATGTGTCCTAAGATTATGTCTTAATAGTGATAATTGTGAAAATGTACTGAAGACTTAACGCCATTCTAATCATGTTTACAGTACATATTTCAGCAAATTCAAAAATATCTTAAGTTTATAATAATTACTTATTAACCGAGTATGAGGTCTGTACGGGAAAGTATTTACCAGAGGATTTCGTACAGACCGAGCGAGGAAGGAGCGAGGTCTGTGCGTGAATTCCGAGGGCAAATACTTTCCCGTACAGACCGAACAAACGAGGTTAATAAGGAATTTATTATATGACCGGAAAATGTATAAATCGTTAAAATCGTTTAAATTTCGCGCCCCAAACTGCTAACCGGTCTGTACAAAAAATTTATTGTAGAGCTAGGCAACTAATCAGCGTGCGTCATTTTGCGTACAGACCGGAAAACGAACGTAGCCATATAATAATAATTCTTATATTGTTAAATATACTCCATACTAAACTGATGATTATTTTAAAGATGGCCGATAATGAAAATCGTACGATCTGTTGCACGTAAAAATCGAAACTACAGGAAGTCACAACAACTCTTTGTTATGTTTAGGCTAGCGGATCACGTGTGTGTTGTACAGGCCTTGCGAGAGAAGCGTGTAACATTCAGAGCCCTTTTAATAATTTTACATGGGAATTGGTCTTTAGCAACGATGGAAAAAACTCATTATTTCCAAGAATGGGTCATACCATGGTAGCGGACGAAGAAAATCAGTCATTGATTATCTATGGTGGTTTCTCTTTTCGCTACGGTATTTTGGGAGATGTCTTAATGTATGATATTGACAAGAAGCTCATGACTCGCGTACAAGAAAATGATGAAGGTCCTATGTCACGGCATCTCCATGCAGCAGCAATTTACAAGGTGAGGCGAGAAATGTTGATCGCTTTTTCTTTATATAAAACCAAAAGTGTTGGGTAACTGCCGAAACTTAGGTCTAGACGAACTGACGTTTGAGTGAAGGCCCTTCGTCGGAATGAAATGTAAAAGTTCTTTTTCGTTATTAACCTATTGCGCAGATATATCATAGATTAGAGTGCGAGATGCTACACGGTGTAAAATGATATTTTATCTTTCGATAAATTTTGAGCTCACTGAGATTATTTGAGTAAGGTTTTTGTTAGCTCAATTGCTTTGATAATAAAAAGAGAGTCTAATCAATCCCAAGGTTGGAATCGATTACTGTACTAAACACTATCAAATATTAGAACTGCGAAGTGTTTTCTATGCTGGAGATGCTGCTAAATTCTCAAAAGAACTGTATTGATGGGAAACGAGCGAAAACGAAAAAACACTAAAAGCAACAATAGTACACTTAATTGTACTTACGTTTTTTTAAGAAATTGCTCTTTATGTATACTCGTTTTCAGTCATATTTGTCTGCTTATATATTTAACTTAGTGATATCGTAAACACAGATATTTTTAAAGTCCAGCACGACATTACACTTCTTATGCAACTTCTTCAATCTACTTCGCACCCAAAGAACAAGTTTTTATATAGTTTATGATATACTATTACGAAACAAGATCGGAGAAACCATGAAAAAGAACTGCTTCTTGTTTATATTAGCGCCAAATGTTCGTCAGTGGAGGAATAACTGAACAAAAATTTTCGTCAGAGCTTTGGAAGTTTGATCTTGACGGCAAGCAATGGACCAGGGCACAGGTACAATTACGATCTTCATTTTTTTTATTTGTAGAGTTTTGTTGTTGACTTTTTTGTAAACGTTCCATATTGTCACCCTATTTTGATCTCGTGAAGTCAGGACTTGCATGTAATCCAGTTACATAGTCTCGAATTTGAGTCTAAATCACAATCGTCATGTCCAAATCACTTTTAAATCACAAGCGCAAATCCAAGTTACGACTTACTGTGGGCTCTTTCGACTCAGAAATCCTCCAATCATTTCTGTCTTAGAACGGCTTAAAGTTGAAAATGATAATCACAAGATTAGTTACCACAGCTTAGTAAGAGGTAGTAGGAGGGAGGACGAAGTGGTTTTGGTGTTAACAGTTTTACTGGTATATACCAGAAATACGTCGCTAGCTGACAAAACAGACAAAGGTATGGCAATACAAAGTACATCATTGAAGTGAATTAGTTTGCTTTTCACTTCGTGTGTTTTGAAGGTACTACGTAGGGTTTTTAGAACCCTCTGGGCATGTTACTTAAAGGAAAGGCAAAGATAGTAAAGCGACGTAACGCGTCACGAAACATTTGGCCTGAAATCGAATTACAATGCTCGAATCTGAGTCATTAGTTCGCTTTTAAAAATAGAGACTTTATGCTTTACATCAAGCGGTGCGGAAAATTTCAAACAAATTTTTGTTACGTAAAAGAATATCAGAAGAAACAGAACTTTTCATATAAAACTAAAACATAAAGTCCCTCAGCAGACGTGAAAAAGTGAAAAATTAAGTCGCCAGTCCCCGGTAAAAATGAGTCTAAATCGAGTCCTAGTAGTGAGTGCTACAAGTCTGATAGGATCTCTTATGTTGCTACATTTTATTTTATTTCTTTTGCTTAACTTTTATGGGTTTATGGGATGCTAGCATATCGTGACGGTAAACGTTATTGTCTTGTCAAAATTTGATTTAAAAACTTAAAGGAAAAATCGAAACTGAACCGCTTGCACAGACAAGCCATATGGTTTCGTGTTAGTGTTCGTGGCAGTGGCAACAGTAGTGTTCGTCTTCCGGTGGGTGTTTACCTTGGTGTTTTTGTTGCTGTTTGTGAACTTGTTAATGTGTTAGTGTTATTATTAGTTTTAGCTTTAATTTTGGTGTTGAAGCCTGTGTCGGTGTGGGTGTTAGTGTTAGTATTATCATTAGAATTAATGTTAGTGTTAATTCAGGTGTCGATATCGGTGTGTGGTACTTGTGTTGTAGTCTACTCGCAGCCCGAGTTGGTGTTGGTGTTACTATTATCGTTAGAATTAATGATAGTGTTCATGTTAATTCAGATGTCGATGTAGGTGTGGTGCTAGTGCAGGAGTTGGTGCTGTGGTTATGGTTGTTGCTGGTGTTGGTGTCGATATTAGTGTTACTGTTAGTGTTAGAGTTAGTGGTGATCTATCGTTGTTATTAAAAACCCTTGGTACCTATGACTATGGGTAGTGTCATTGCATGTTTTCGTGCATATTTTTACAGAGTATTCCAAGACGTGTGGCAGGTCATACTCTGAACAATGTCAACGACAAAATGTATTTAATTGGTGGATATGACCCTCAAGTTGGTTGTTCATCGAAGGCCTATGTGCTGGAATTGCATTATTCGGATTTACCATGGACTGAATTAGATTCATCTGGAGACAGGTTTAAAGGTATGTAGTCTTAGTGTGCTTTTCTCGCAGATAATATCCCAAGAGGGCTACTGAGTTTTCTGTACTGTTTTCGGTTTGCATATTAGCTGTAATACCATGTTTGCCTGGATTTCATTTGTTGTTATAGATCTCATTAACAACTGATATACCTCAGTCACATCGTTTCCATTAATATTACCTAAACAGGGCGGTGCAATGGTAGGTCCGCGGGGGCACTGGACTCCCCAATAATTTAATTAATTCCAGTTGATTTGTTTGTAAAAATGTGGTAAAGCGATAAATTAAACGCAAGGCGTAAGCTAAACCACGAATTCCGCGTTATAGCAGTTTCCGATCTCCTTGAGGTTGAAATTTTCCCTCTAGATCTGCTAAAAAATAGACATAATATAATATTGAAAGATTATGTACGTATAAAATGTTCTTTATGTTAGTGTCTTAACTAATTTTTTTCCTGCTGATTTTATTCTAAAAAGCCACGAGAATGCGTCTTAGAGCACCTAAAATAAAATATTTTTCACCCTCTCCTAACTCGCACCGAACGTGATTGTGTGCCCCCTCTACAATTTCGATCATCCGCCGCCCCTGCTAAAAGGAAGTCCAACAAAGTCTTATTGGTTCAGTAGTATTAATGAAAATGAATTTTGATAAAAAATATTAGTTGTAGTGGAACGTATACCAACAAAAGAAATTTCAGCATACGTGGTGTTAACTATACATGTAATAATTAACTGGTTTTTTGAAGAAGAAAAAAACGGATGACGTGTTTCATTGTCTTCCACTAAAACTGAAGTTTTCACTGGCTAGATGCAAGAGAAAACAAAACTGATGGGCTTTTAATGATGATAGGAATTTTTTCAATAATGTTGGTCGTGGTGTCGTGTCGGTGTCGTGGAGCACAATTCTCTTTTTTGCCTATCTTCTTTGTCTCGGTATGTTTTTACCACAATGTTCAGTTAAAAATATCGCACAGTTACTGAACCTTCACAAGGCCGAAGCTGCAGAACGGTGTTTGTTGAAAGCAGAATAGAAACCTGCGGCATACTACGACAGGGCTCGCTCAATTTCTTTACGGCCACACGTCAGTTTATTTGATCTACTATGCGAAACACTATTTATTTATTGGGCAGTGTCGTAAACAGAGTCATCGGAAGTCCTGATCAGTTTTATTGCCTAGTTACAAAATGAATTTAAATAAAGCTTATTGTTGGGCAATAATGTAATGTATTGTTGCTAGTCAGTCTAACCAAATTATTTTTATTATTGCTCTCAAGCGTAATCATGAAAACTATTGTAAATTGTCTTGTACTTATAGCCTGCTTTGGACATACCACAGTATATGATAAAGAAACACAATCTTTAATTGTGTTTGGGAAAGACGCTGATCAAATCTCCGTTGGAAGTGGCTCTTCGACGTTAGCAATCTTAAGTTTAGCGACGAATGAATGGACCGTTTTACCTGTGCAACAAGTTAGTTTTCCCTTTCTTTTTTATGTTTTCATGTGTCAACTTGTTTGTTGATTTTGAGCTTTTATCTCACCTTCTTCGTCAATTTTGCAATCACCTCCTTGCTTTCTTTTTTAATTGTCCTTTGGCGTTTTTTAAATTAACTTTTCTTCCAATATAGGGATACTCAAGGTATTTTCACCTTTCAATGGTAGTGGGCGATGTTATGATTGTGACCGGTGGGTACACAGGTGGATCCGTTCAAGATTTTGCAGGCAAATCCCTCGTCTACGACATCAGATGTCGTCGGTGGGAGAAATTTGATATGAAAGGTGCGTAGGTTTAAAACGTGACATGCTTTTCGTTTGTCAACCTCTTGTTCTTTAAAGTCGTGGAAAATCTTACTGTTCAAACTGTGATATGCTAAGGACTCAGAAAAACTTTGAGGTCCAGGGGGGACTCAAACCCACAACCTTCTGGATTCTAGCCAGACGCTTTAACCATTGAGTTACTGGAACTTAGAGGCTCGTCAGAGGGCAGAGCAAAGCTATTTTCGGTATTTAAACGACTGGCTGCAGTGTAAGTCGTTTGGTGTTAGTAAGTCTTCGGTCAGATGTTATTACGTTTTGTTCGTTCTTTTCCGAGAAGGAATTGTGACCTTATTCTGTATTTGGTACGATCCATCAATGCCGTCACGTAGCATTGTTTGTCACATAATCACCGTGATCGGCCAAACCTCCTGATCTCCACTTCGCTACTAGTTGAGGAGAGTATATACACTTATCAAACTCATTAATACTCTATTCAGAAATTTCAAATGAAATGAATGTTTAGTCAATTGCTGTAAATCGGATGCAGCATCGTCCTGATTTACATAAACTTTTCCTCAATTTTCTAAGCTAAAATCACTCCAACTTGAAAAATAGTTTGAAAACTTGGCTATTTACATGCGTCCGTTTGATAAGTAAGATGATCGCATCCGAGCTCTGTCTGATCTACTACGGCTCGCTTGCAGCTCGCTTTGTAAATCAGATACAGCTCGGCTGCTCATGCTTTATCTATTACTCAATGATTTTGTCATTTCAACTTACTTTCCTTAGTAGTTTGGAAAAAGATAACTCTTTGATATGAGAATAACTGGATCCAACAACAAATTTTGCGAAAGTGGATTTGTTCCCTTTTTGTAGTGAAGAATTTAAAGGGTAGCTGACTACCAGAATTTATACAACAAAGAACTGGCAGTTTAAACAAAAGCTCTTGATTGGTGTAGTACGTGGTTTTATTACTGGTGGTGTTTTATACTGAGTTTGCTTTCTTTTTTGGCGCATTTGATTAGGTTGCGTTTATGTCGGGGTGAATGAATATTTTTTTCGAGACAAAGCTTCAGTATTACTTTCCTATCCGAGATAAAATTTCGTTGTTCGTCAATTTCAGGAAGTACATTGTGGCGATTTACAACGGCGAACGAAAGGCTAGCCATTGTAAATTACCGTAAAGATCGGATTCGAATATTTTATCTTACTTAAAAATCTCTGAAATGATAAATTCACATTAAACCTACACTGCTGAAGTCAACTGAAAAAGTTGACTCGAGCGGGATTTGAACTCGC
>JBAHVQ010000451.1:141771-175336 GCA_036872915.1 Nanipora kamurai | reverse complement strand
TTTGCTGGCCACGAAACCAGAGTAGCACTTTGAATATGACTAATACTTCACCTGGTTGCGAAAAAAGACTATTTACCCTATATAAAAATGTCTTCACTCATACGTTAAATGCTCATTCATGGATGTATTGTATTAAAATTACAAGCAGGGAAATTGGTGTTTTGAAAATTATAATGATGTTACATTTGGAGGTGAACGGACCGCTGTATCTTAAACCTTTGCCTGCACCTACTGTCGTTACCACTTGCCACGTTTCTGAGTTTTTTTGTGCATTAGAATCGTTATTACTTTCGCAGGTATTGCCTTTCAATGCTATATTTCCGCCGTCGATAATACAAAATGATTGAGGAAAATTAACATCAAACTGCTCCATAACCTTTTCCATGTGCTTTTGCGTTTGCGCTGAACACTTTGATATCAAATACGTGGATGTTTGACGGAACGTTTAGGTTAACAGGTCGCCGAATTCTCGTCGTATCCAAATTCAGTCTGGCGCATTCAGTTTCTCACAGCTTTATGGAAAGAACTGAGTTTCCTAGGTTTATCCACGCCAGCCAATGGAGCAACAGAGCACAACATATTACTGGTCCGGCATATCAAGAACACTCCTAATGTTTATTTACATGCATGACTTTCAAAAACTGCGGACATTTTGCAAGGCATTTAAACCCTTACAGAACAGCGGGCTCGCGGCTTTAATTATCAATGATGTTCCAAAACTAAGTATACTTTGCTACAGATTTACTTTTAAAATCCAAACATTCACTGAATTTGGAAACTGTCTTGATCGTCGATCCAGAAATATCTCCTTGTGAGTTGGCAAGGATTAACAGCAGTCACATATTTGTTCTTTTAATAGCCAAAACATCCGGCCCGTTGACTTTCACGCATTTCCAGTTCGTCCTGGAGTATGCTTCCTATTCCTACTCAAAGCGTAACCAATCAGGATGTGCGATATTTTTAAGAAAGTCAACCATAGGTGGCAATACACCTTTTCAATAAGTCTGGCGTCACCAGCCTTGAGACGTAGTTTCCGGATAAAGAAAAAGCCCGGGCTACCGTCTTGTTTGTCGTTGAGTCAAAGGGCAAGGAAGAAATCCCAGAAATGGTAAGTATTACTTACTCTGTTTAGCTAAAGCTTAAAATATTTTATGTATTTATGATAGCTTGTATTGTATTGTAATTTGGATGTTAGTTTACCTGATAAACTCGTACATTTACAACCTACGACCTTTACTCGCTCATGTTGTTCACGTCTGTATGCTACAAACAAATATCATTTTATGTTGTCATTTCTCAAATTCTCCGGTTTAATAATCGTGTTCGTGCTTTCTATATTATAATAGAACACTTGTAAGACCGTAGTTTAAGTGCGGTAATATCACGACTCAAGTTCAGTGTACAATGGAGCGAAGTGTAGAAAGTGTCATGCGCCATTTACCATCTGTGCATCAGACGCACTTTTGTTAGAAAGAATATTCATTCATCTTACACCCAATATAAGTGTAATTTCACAATCATACCTTATGCAAAACTGTTAGTGTCCTCACGTGCGTCCTTTCCGTGTGAATAAGTTCTGTTACAGAAAAAATCATTAATCATGAGTATTGTCCGAATTGACCGGTATTGTTCGTCTACATGTACATACGCATCAGAGTGGTATTGAGGAACACCACTGACTGAAAGTGACGACCTCAGTAGCCATCAATTTCTGAGTCAAGAGAGATCTTCCCAGTTGATCACCCCAAGTATAATAGCCGGTTCCCCATATTACGTCAGCTGAATACAACTACCAGAATACTTACCAATATTTTCTATCTCATGCAAATTTTTAGTTCCGAAAGAGTACCGGAATACCATTGCTGAGATGAACATTACAAACAAGATTTCGGCAAGCATTCTGGTACTTGTATTTAGCAGATAAATAAGGGGAAACGGCCGTTCTGGCTATTGCTGAGATCAGTTGAGCGGTTCCTGTACTA
The DNA here is from genome assembly GCA_036872915.1 of Nanipora kamurai. NCBI lineage: Eukaryota > Metazoa > Cnidaria > Anthozoa > Scleralcyonacea > Helioporidae > Nanipora > Nanipora kamurai. Next base: position 173,354 of record JBAHVQ010000451.1, on the reverse strand, counting down.
GGTTGGCATTCTAATGTAATGTATTTAGTGGGGTTTCTATTTTAAGTTTTGTTTGTTGGTTATATGAGGGTAAGAGCGTCCACTGGTTATAAGAAAGTTGTTGATGTAGTAGCTCTCAGTGGCAGACCCAGGATTTCCGAAAAAAAGTGAGGGATTCTACCAAGATTTCTGAAATAGTTCTATTGGTACATCGGGCAATGCCTCGTGTTTGCTTGGGGGTAGGTTTACCTTTGGAAGAAATTCCTTATTTTTTTCTACGTATTTTCTGTATTTTAGAACTTTTATCAAAATCTATGGTTTTATGTATTTGAACAGAATGATATGGGATATGTATGTTATACACAGTTCGTAGCCATTCCGAAGTCTTCCAGGTTGTGCAAATTCATTGAGAAGTCATATATATTATTTGTTTTTCATTTGATTACGCCTCGTTGAGTGCCTATGTAATGTAATCGCTGCAAAGAGAGGTGACAAAATCCATGGATATTATATACTATAATTCTGTGTTTCGGTAGGTTAACTTTGAATGGAAATGTGTGTATGGTGGGTATGTTTAATCTGTGAATACATTACAAAACTAGAGATTTTGTACGGACAGTTTTCTCGTGATTCCCCAGTTCCCCGCGGCGTTTCTTAGTTCATGTTGGTCATTAATCTTATACCTCTAGCTTTAAAATCAAGAAAATACGTCTCATCACAAATGCAGCCTTTACCATATACAGCAACGAAAGTTCTCTGCTGAGCTATCCCGTGCATTTTCGTAAAAGTCATTTTAAAGGTATATTTAACGGCTCAGAGGGGGTACTCTTCGCCTCACCTGAGACCGCCACTGGTTCCTGTGATTATGATTGTTATTTCATAATTATTACTAACATTCTACTTCGAGAACCAAATTTAAGCAATTTAACGAATATATTAACTCACTGCCTTTACGTACCATTTATTAATTCTAATCGTTTTCGTTCTTTTCCTTTTAGCGTACTATAGGTCTAAAGAAAATCCATGCAATACAATGAGTCTACAGCTTACGCTGAGTCTGATGTCTGTCAAAATTTATTGGCTCAGCCGTAAATCTTTACCTTCGGATCGATTTGGTCTTTAATACTTGGCATCTCGTTTGGAACATCCAAGTCGGAATCCTAGGAAAATAAATAGACGAATAAAAAACAAAATAAACAAACAAACCCACAACAAAGTAATACGAACAAGCGTGCAAACAATCTAATAACGGGCGACGAATTAGAAGTAATACTATAACATAACAGAAACACGGTCTATTTCTAAATATAATAGCCCAGCAGAAAGTTAAAGCTAACATGGAATCAGATCTACTTAATGCTGAACACAAAGTTTGTTCACGTGGGAGCTTGGTAAATATCAGACGACTAGAGGACGTTCGTCAAGCTCGTTTTCTCAAAAACGATTTCTGAGCCCTAGACGAGAATCGAACCCGCAACCTTCTGATGACCGGCGAGACGCTCTAACCATTGAGCTACCCCACGACTCAGATGGTAAGCCAGGGTGCAGGTTCGTCAACGAGCTTGACGAACGTCCCCTAGTCGTATGGAATCAAATCTGTTATAGAATTCTTTTAATATAAACGTTCCTTTACTTAACCAGTAACACCATCAGAATGATTATTTACAGGCATTCATCGGCTTAAATAGCTAACTGTTAGGAAACTAGTAATTGATTAATGCCACTAAGGAATGTAAAAGGATTAGCTGGAAGGTAAATTAGAGGAAGAAGTGCGAGTTGCCATGCGCTGAAGAAGTGGGCGTGTTAAGAATTTAAACCCGAGGGCTCTACTACACTTTATTTAAAACTTTATTAAATCTAACTTTATTAAAATTAACTTTACTGAAACAAAATGGATATCCTTGAAGGCTTTTGGACTGCTGTTTTCAAATTTTTTATACAAAATTTCTTATCCTCCTGTAAAACTTCTTACGGCGCCTAAGCACTTACTTTCTTTATTTTCGCCTTTCACCGGAAACCATGGCCCACAAATTCGTCAACAAGTTATCAAACTACTTTCGTCAGTCTATCCACACCACCAAATTCGTATTGTTTTTCGGCCTGTTTGTTGACGGTCTAACTTTTTCCGTTTTAAAGACCGTTTCTAACTCAATCTGAGTTTACAAATTCACGTGCCGACGCTGTTAGAAGTCGTACATAGGCGAAACATGCCGTTCATTACGCACTAGGGTCTCTGATAATATGGGTATTTTGACTTAGGCTGGAAAACCTCTCTCACACTTACCTTCATCTAGCGTCCTTTCAAAAAATATAAAAATTGAACATGAAGTCCCATTTGATGATTTTAAAAGTTTGTCCTCCGGCTCTACTGAGTTTGACGTTCTTCTCCGAGGAAGTCTGTTAATTTTCCAAATACAACCGTCTCTTAACATTAGATCCTTTCCCTTAGCACTTCCCCCCCGGCTTTTCCCCCACGTCCGCTTCTTCACCACATGACAACTCGCACTCCTTCCGCTAATTCGCCTTACCGCGAATCCTTTTAAATTCCTTGGTGAAATTTATCAATCACTATTTTTGTAACAGCTACTTAAGCAGATCAATCCCTGTAAATAATTACTCTGATGATGTTACAGGTTAAGTAACGAAACGTTAGTTCATATTAAAAGAATTTTATAAAGGATATGATTCCATTATGGCCTTATTTAAACTTATCTGCCGGCTATTAGACTTCGTTTGCCACCTGGCTCTTCGATCGCAACACTTTTCAATAATAAAAACACCTGCAGAGTTACTTAATCGTTAATTATACATCATTTAGTTTATACATACCGCTGTTTCTTCATCTCCTTGTAGTACAGAATAAAAAAAAAAAAGGAAACATTTTAGAGGGAATTAACGCTGAGACTTTAAGCGAAAAATGGCACGAAATAGCGGCCTAAATATGCGCCCAATTCATAATATATTTTTTTTATTAACAGTCTTAAATCAAATAATCGAAAAGAAGTACGTACCACTTTCAACTACATAAGGCGGATCTGGAGCTCTGTTTAAAAACAAAAAGTTACCATAGTTTAAATGTACTGATATATGATGTTAATTAATTTATGGACATAAAAGTAAAAATGAGTAATACAAGGTCATTTAAAAAATCTAGTTTAAAGTAACGGATGTGAAAAGAAGAAGGGTGGTGAGAAAGTCTAAGAAAGTCTGATCATCAACACCAAGACAATCTTTAAGTCAAACTATGTCGAAGGGAATTGGTAGTCTCATCTTCCGTTAAACAGAAAATTGCGATTTCCAGAATGTTTCTTAGTGGTGGGGGAAAACGAAGAAACACTGTTGCAAAAAAATTGTAACGAAATACGGTTTGCCAAATATTTCCTTGTTTTGTCAGGCGCAAACTGCAAATCTCAAGAAGCAAAAAATATTTCTCACCAAGTTCAGGAATATAATTGTTTTCTGCAAGATCCAAATTTGTATCGACAAAACCCATTTCACAAGTGAAACAGATATTCCCAGTTTTGCTGCGCCTAAATTTCGCAGCATGCCAAACGTGTATGGAAAGGACACTGTGCTTCCTTCAGAGACAAATTTGACACAAATTTTGCTTCATACTTAATGTTGAACACATTTCCCTAGTACATGTGGGAGCTTAATGTTGAACACGATTCCTTAGTTCATGTGGGAGATGTTAGTTGTTACTCCGAGTGGCGAACCATACCGGACAAGTAGAGAAAACTCTACTTGGCCCGGCTGGGATTCGAACCCGCGCCCTTCGGTTTACCAGTCCGACGCTCTACCAACTGAGCTACAGGTCAAGTTTGGAGCTGGTCGCGAAATTGATATTACTTCGGCTCTTGATATTTCGAAGCATGTACTAGTTTCTTCGATATCGGGACATTTTAGTCTGATTTAAATGGCTGGAGTAGGAGAATGAAGTCGGGTAGAAAATAAAGCCATTTAAAATCAGACTGGATTTAAAATGTCCCGATATCGAAAAACTAGTATATGTTTCGAAATATCAAGAGCCGAAGTAACATCAATTTCGCGACCAGCTCCCAACTTGACCTGTAGCTCAGTTGGTAGAGCGTCGGACTAGTAAATCGAAGGTCGCGGATTCGAATCCCTGCCAGGCCAAGTAGAGTTTTCTCTACTTGTCCGGTATGGTTCGTTACTCGGAGTAACAACTAACATCATTATAGTTGCCCACAATTGTGTTTTTGAAAAATCAAACAACTTTGAGGAAACTTGCAAACAACACAGTCTTGTCAATACTCACCTAGAAACACCAGGAATAAAAACCGACGTTTGTATAACTTCTGTCTTCGATCGAACTTTACGTCGTTGATACTCGCTCTAAGAAAATATTTTCTGGATTTACAGCAGCTGTTTTAATGACATTTACAACGCCGTGTAGCAGAGTACTGAGTGGGCAGTGTATCACGTCAGAAAAAAGCGAAAGGTTAATTTACTGCCGAAATTGTAAACGGAAATACCATTGTTTGGTGTGAAGACCGTTCGTCAGTGGAAAACAAAGTGAAATCAAAATTAAAGGAAGTTTTTACATGGAAAATAGTTACGTTACCCAATATTCACACAAATATGAAAACCGATAATAGAATCAAGACTGAAATGTAAATGTTCAAAGTCTTTTGGTACGAACCACACTACCACTTGATTTCAACTGTTATTCTGTTCAATTAAATTTTTATTGTTGGAAAATTACATACACTACGGTAAAATAGCATCATTGCAACAACAAAGATCATGGAGTTTGTGGACAGTCAACTGACAATGTACAGTAGGATTGTAAATGGCAATGGTCAAAATGGGTACTACGGTTGACGAATTGGTGAATTCACTGTCATAAAACAAAGCTCAGAATCAACCTAAAAGTCGACCAGAAAACCATCGCCACACTTGCTTAGCTTAGCTAGCCTTTAGAATTAAGGTTTACAGTCACCTTTCTTGTTGAAACAGCTTCGTAGGCTCCTGAACAAACTCACACAAATGAAGATAAGTTCTTCGCATCTTATACCATGCAGCCCCAGTAACCTTTCGTTCTAATTTCGTACTATCGTCGTGCACTTGTGCTATACCGATAACGTTCACACACAAATCGTGTTACTCCCGCGACCATCCGTAAGCACTCGTAATTATATCGAGTGACGTCAAAAAACGTCATCTTTTTCGTCAAAAACATATTTCCTCAACGATAACATAGCCCCTATTGTTGTTATGCACTAGCAGACGCAAAAAGACACATGATTCTTCTATCATCAGTTTCCCTCGAAGCCACCCACTTACCATCAAGCAACACTCCTTCCCACGAGCTGCTGTTTATCCGAGCGCACCAATCCTTTCCCATGATCATCCAATCAACACTCCATTTATGAAATTCGAAAAATAGCCCAACTACATCCTCAAGCAAAATTTCGCGACCATTTTCAGGACGCGATTAACTATTTGCTAAAATAGTTAATGACAAATGGAAAATGGTTGCAAGGGATCGTTAAAACAGGGGAAAAACCCCAATCACATATAGAAAAAACCCCTTATTGGATGGTAGACGTATTTGAGGCTGGCCCTTGGTTAAAGCCTGTAACGCCATTATGTTTAAAGGTAAATCAAACAGCCCATACAATAGCCATGGTTTGAATTACCTTATTTATCACACTCGTCGACCGATTAACTTTGTTCGGGATTATAAGAGGTTTCGGAGTCTATAAAACAAAATTATTAGGATTAGTATTCAATACTATTGACTTTATCATGACAATTGTATCCTTTCTCTTTGCATGCATTTTCTCAAGAATCAAAAATCAGATGTTTAAAAATGGTATGACCAACACACCTCAAAAAAGGACACCGGCCTATATTTAAAAAAAACAAAGCAGAAAGAGATAATTTTTTAAAAAAATAAACACATTTTGTAATAAATAAATAACACCACACTAGAAACATTTCAACAAAGAGCGACGAAATAACCTTTACCAAACGTTATACCTACCTTACCGTAGCAACACTCTTAAACCGCGTTTTATTTACGTCTCGTTACAGTGAAGCTCAACTTTACGCTTTTATCACTAATTTTCTTCACTACCTATTCTTGGGAACCTGTGCAAGTGTTTTCAGGTTACTCCCGTCCCCGAGACTATTCAGCCGATCGTTAATTCATCACGATAATGTCGGATACCAAACCTAAATTTCTGAGGCCACTTGCACAAACCTGCATAGCTTATCTGGCGGATAATCTTCAGCGACTGGACTATGGCATTCACGAATTGAACGACTGAATTTAAATTATCTCCACTGAATAGCACCATAAAATGGATAACTCGTGATTCGACGGACGAAATTCAAGTTCGGTGGACCAAAGCTGGAACAGCATTAGCACCAAAAAATGGATAACTCGTGATTTGGTGGATGAAATTCAAGTTCGGTAGATCAAAGCATGAATAGCATAGTTCACTTGTTGAGATTTATTCATCGGATACTCGAGCTTTATCCAACATGCCCCTGATACTTGACCACCAAGTTATTATTGGCAACTGATTTTCAACTTTGAATTTTTCTCAAGAACGACCAGGTAAAGTCTACATATATATCGTCTTATATTAACATGTAATACGTTGTTAAATTGAGACTTTTCATGCAATATCGCGTAGGGACGCGCTACCATTATGGCTTCACCTTTTCCCACCAAATGACAAGGAGTTAGGTATTCGGTTACCATAAATAGAGTTTACTGCAAGGGACTCACCTTTCCATGTCTTGCTCTATGTCATGATTTCTAAAGAAAGAAGTATTATGATTCCGTTTAAAATCGAGCATAACGAATGCTGCAGCTTTCAAATGTCTGTGTGCGTAATGGTAGAGATTATAATTTAATAAGCATTTTCAACTACATTCCAGACGTAAACAGTTTCAGAGTTTCAAGCTGGAGCACGACCGTTTAAAATGAAGAATCTTCAGTTTCGAGTTAAGTGGTTGGCTAGTCATTCGATACTCTGCTAAATATTTCGAAATTCACTGCACCCCATCGAAATATCTCTGCAGAAGTTAGCCTATCATAAGAACCGTCGTATTAGCATCACTAATTTTTGTTAAAGTTAACCGTTAACCGTCAACCCTAACCATAATCCTACTCCCCTGGCACCATATCATACCCGGTTGATGTAGGAGGTGGAATGGTCTCGAACGATTTTCTCTTGAACTCATCTAAAAATAAAATAACTCTCATCAAAATGCAAGGTATAGGCAATGAAGTTTACCGAACATGTTCAGAACCCACTTTTGGACATTACCCAGGAACGGTTATCTCCTATCACTACAAAGGTGGAATGAATGCAATGATGCGAATTTAAGCTGGTACGGAAATATTATGGATTTTCTTTTTTTTTCTGTAGTAATAACAGTAATTCAAAACAACCTCGAAAATTCCGTTTTATATTATCAGAAAAACTAGTCATTAAATTGTTAGAAACTTGGCACAATTTTTTAGCATCGTAATTTATTCAAAGCAAACTTACAAAGTTTAGTTATACAAAGGAACATCTTTGTATTTGTTATTGTATGCTGAACCACTATCTTCTTTGAAAATTTAAATATTGTCTGCTAAAATGCAATCAAACTGGAAATAAGATGAGAGTTGTTTATAATAAGCTTTGAATAACCAAAGAATAAAGTTTGACGGTGCCCTCTGTTTACTCAACAAAACGAATTTCCGAGGTTGTTTTCAATTACTGTTGTTACCATAGAAATAGGGAAACTCCTAAATATTACGCTACCAGCATAACCTCTCATCACTGCTTTCCTTCTCCAGCATACTTGTAATTATGGGCCATAACCACCTCAGAATCACGTCTAAGCAAACTATGTCGTGAAAAAGACTCCAAAACTGTGTTCAGCTACCTTAAAGCAACATAAAAAATCATATATGCAAGGAAATACGACAAATACAAGAGTTCTTGCGGCATTGAGTATAAAGTAAATGACAGTTCCATTCGCAAACCATTAGTCTTAAACTCGACATATGGTTGTTAGGGTCTTAAAAGGGAAAGGCGGGATGGAAGCCGTATTTATAAACAAACTGAGAAATTACCACCACCCTTCCTTATGACAAACTATCTATGGAAATTAAAATGGACTCAATACCGTCTCTTAAATTATCAGGTGAAGGTAAAAGATCTCCATTTTCACTCAATTTTACTAAAAAACGAAAATACAACTAGATTAGTTTGTTTCATCCTTCAGAAAATTGCATATGGAAATAGGTTATTCAAGACAAGACAATTTCATTAAGTAACATATTTACATTAGATACAAGTGATGGGGAGAAGGATTCAAAACATTTAACAAAGAAGTAGAAACAAATTAACTGTAATAACCAAAAGGGCTAGACTAGACAGTTATGTTTATGATAGACCTAGTACAGTATGTCATGCTCTACACTGAACAATCCGTGATCGTAAAGGTCACAATGCCCACAAACGAAGATACACCAACTAGCAGCTCGTAAAAATATAAACTGTAGAGAGCCAGCTTAAAATAAACCAGCGAAGTTTCAGAGTAAGGTGCAAAATTATTAACCTATTTCATTTTGTTATGCACTAGGATGACGTAAAGTAAACAAAAGTAAAGACTAAAAGAACATTACTTGTAGCTGCACTTCCTCGCCGTTTAGTGTCAGGTCTCTAAATAGCAAGAAGACGAATGAGAACTGGAAAAGAAATAAGATAAGAACGACACGAAGACAACACAAAAACTAATTTTTATCGGCAATTTTAAGGTAGATAAAAAATTTTGTTGAAACAAGTAACCCTAAAATCTTCGATCTTGGCACAAATGTGAAAAAAGCTATCTGAACAAGAGCCGAATACAACCTCGTACCCAGGGTCTTTTCTTCGCTCCTCTACCACGCAGTGAAAAGACTCCGCAGGTTTCTAAAAAAAAGCTCGATCGAGCAACCTATTGTTTGGGTGATCTGAAAAATGAAGCTCATTGAATACGCAACGGCCATCTTGCTGGGACCACTTACTGGCACCACGCTGTACAATTCACTGTAAGCGAAACAGAGTTTTCGGGCAAACGTTTTTACACAAAACAGCAAATTCTTATACACAAAACACTTTAATCGCAAGTACCACGACGATCGGATGATATATCAAGGTCTTCCCACCTAGAATATGGAATTTTCAGTAAAAACCCCCACAAGAAAATAAAACTTGAAATCAGAGTTACGTAGGTTGTAATTATGATGAGGAATAGCACGATTATGAAAAATTTCAACAAAACTACATGGAGCTTGACCATGGATAATTCTGAACATAAATCTGGCTTTTATAACTAGTCTACGTTGCTTTAAGGTTTTCCAATCTAGTTCCCTTAAAGCTACTTCACCGTGTTAGTGTTCAGTTATGTTGCTTATATCTTTACATCTTTCAAGAATGTTTTATACTGTATTGTTCTTTCTATTTTTCTTCGGAATAAACATCACCTTCTCTTTAGTAAGAGTCATTTTCTACAAAATGGGAAAAACACTTTTTGTTAGAAAAATACCTGCCACTTCTGAATAACCCATTTAGTGGCCTTATACAAAGTATGTGATGCTTTTCTGTTTATTTTTGGGATACCCTTCCACTTGTGATGCTCTACAACAGATTTCATAGCATGCAAGGAAAAAGCCTAAAGTTAATTTAAAATTATTGGATGTAAGAATTAAGCAGTAATATTGAAATGACAATTACTTGGCTAAAGTGGAGAATTAAATAACAATTAAGTGTGGCTGTTGTTTAGCAGAGATCCTTTAAAATCCTCAACAGAAATATTTTCTCGATGCTAAGTTGTAAGGAGTTACATACTTTCAGAGATGCTAATGCATACTTCAGTTCTTGAGTTTAACAGAGCGTAAACACATTTCAAATCCTTACTGAAACAAAATCAACATAATCTTGTAATGTGAATGGATATGCCAAGCGGATTTACATATACACCGGAGCCAGTTTGTTAGCATAGTTCGTTTATTAGAATTCCCGTGATGTCGAATTGGCATCCAGTGTGGAAAAGCAAACATTTCATTAGGGCTTTACTAGGCAAACAAATATCTATGCGATACAAGGCATTTCTTTTCTTTCGGTTAAACAGGAGCCGTACAACTCTAAAAGCATTAATATAACCAAACTGCACTTACAGTTACTGGAAATGAAGGACTGAATATTCCACAAAAATATATAGCGATAAACCGACCACAAAAAATAGATATACAACACAATGACTTACCAAAGTCTTTAAAAACGGCTTTCCAAACACAGTATGACTAATGAGAAGTCCTTCAGCAGTCATCAATACCGTATGTGACCGATTCCATGCTTGGTTATTGAAGATCAGTCGAAATACGGAATCCCATTTCCCAAGGGTTTTCGTCTGAAGTTCAATGTTCCTAGTCTAAAACCCTTGAAATATCTCCCACTTCAGGCGATAATTGGAATGAGATCGTTTTATGAGCATAAAATTGCCTCAATACTCAAAAACATTCTTTCGTCTATCACAAAACTATAAAGCGTGGTCCCAGCAAGATGGCCGCCGCACATTTTAATGAGCTTCATTTTTCGGACCGGGTTGCCCGATCCAGTTTATTTTTAGAGAGCAGTGAAAGACCCTGGTATATTACGGTCACGTGACCAAAAGTATGCCATAACCAGATTTTGATAGTTAGGAGACTTTAATATACAGGGCCTTTTCACAGCGGGGTAGAGAAGCGAAAAAACCCTGGGTACGAGGTTGGAGCTGATTATTGAGTGATATTTGTTAATGTGGCAGTTATTCTTTCTCACTCTGACAAGCATACGTGCACTGCCGATTTTTCAATAATGTTAGAATTAATTAAGGTACGTTTACGCAATGTGATTAATCAAGACGATTTCTGGTTTAGGTGCATGCTAATTAATAAAAAGCAGGTAAATTCGACCCCACAGAGGATTCTCTGAACACTTCTCACTTTAACATGCATCTTAGGCAGAAATCGGCCCGATTAATCTCAGTGTGTAAATCCAGCCTAAGTCTTGTTGATACTCGAAAACGTTCCGTCGTCAGAATCCCATAGGGGAAGGTAACAGTTTATGGCTATAGGCACTAAGTACTACACCAACTGAAACCAACAAAAAGGTGGAAAACCTGCGTTACATTAAATCCAGGATTAAAAAATGATTAAAACGTAAAAAAAACCGTAAAAAACGTAATTTTCTGCACGATAAAGGGTACGAATAAAAGTCGTACGCTTGGAATTGGAAGTCACTGATTGGCCGGACAATTTTTTTCGCTAGTGAAAAAGTACCTTTTCAGCATTGATTTATTGGTCAGACGACATTTTTCACTAGTGAAAAAAATCGCATTAGCGTTCTCATTGGCTTACAGTTTTCGCGCCACAACATCGAGTAAAACTCGCTTCTAAACCGAGGATTTTAATGTTCTGGCAATTTTGTAAGTTATCAAAGAACGTTATATGGTAAGTACACCAAAGTATACTAGCTTATTATGAACAATTCTGACAAGAACTAATGAAGGAGACAAGTTTACATTGCAAACACAGTACAATTTTGACGAAGGGAATCCCTTTATGTGTGTAATAAGGTAAGAGTATCGTTAAGTAACCGGGTTCGATGTTCTCCGAATAACAAAACCTCACTACTCACACAGTAAACAAATTACATCACGGTAAATGCTTTGTAAGATTTATATTAACTCGTTGGGATGTATCATAAAACTCACTCGCTCGTACCTCGCTCATTTGTTTTATAATACATCACAACTCGTGAATAAAAATCCTACGCACGCAAGCAAGGGGGAATTTGTTTTAAGCCAATCAGATCGGTCTAAATAGCGGTTGCTTGACATACACTTCCGGAAATCACTAAAAAACATAAACAAAGCGTTGTCCAACATAAAGCCTTCCGTGCACGGAGATTTTACATTTTTAAGTCTGAAACCGACGTATTCCAGTCAAATACACTTCTTCCTCAAATCCCTCGGACGAATAAACGATTCATCTCTTAATACTAATACAAATCGGCTTCGAACAGCGGCTTTCGCAAGGTCCGAAAGCTAGTCATTAAAAATACCCCCTACCATAAAAAAGACTACTTAACTTACAGATTTGTGTCAAGAGCTCTTCCTCTAACATATATTCACCGAACAAGCCCTGGAAGAGCATTAATCGTGGTATGCTTTGTCAACAGGTTGACTACATACTGTAAGAAGTTCAAAATAAGTTAAGGAACGCTTCCTTTTAATTTGCATCCGACGGAATGACCTCTTGTTCCTTTGTTTTTATTTATAGCTGGGCAAGAATTAAGGAGGAAGTTGCATCGGGTTTAACAGTCAATTATTATCAAATTGATGAATAATTAACGAGAGCAGCAAGCAATCAAAACGGAGCATTCAAGTCACATGTATACCTTTGTGAATCTCAATAAAGATCAACAGTTGGACATGAGTGATCTTTATCAAATGTTAAGAATAATAATTAGCCTTATTAGTATTCTCTATCAAAGTTAAGAATACTAATAAGCCTCATTCTTTTGTTCATTTGATAAGTCAGTTAAAATATTCGCGTCCGATCATATTTTAACTATTACATAATGTATAGCTCACAAGAATTTACTGCAGTGGACGCTCAACCCGATGCCAAGCACCTATTCTCGAAAATAGGTGATGAACTGCTGGTACCATGCGGTTAATACAACCTGTAATTGTATTCGTTTGCTTGATAAATTCTGATAAATTCGATTCATTTCATCTTCGTTGTATTCCTTGTCGTCACTTGGTTCTCCGTTATCCTTATCGTCTCCACAAACAAACCTCAAGACAGCGTCGACTGTAGTCAATTTGCCTAGTCATTTAACGTTTGACTGCTGAGTGTTTTGACAAATTCAGAGAAACAATGGAAGGTTGCATTTAAGGTGAGAGCAATATATATCCTTTACCAATAGATTATTCTGCACTACTGTGTTGGCCTCATTAGTTTTTCACACAATACAGAGAGGAAATTTTTCAAAGGATATTTATCAAAGGTTACCTAGGATTGAAGGATGGTTTGAAGCATTATCTTGCCAGTGGATGAAAGTGGAGAGTGCAAACAACAAAGCTTTGTTCTAGTGACACCTGTGAAATACTATGAACAATACCCAACAATACAACAAGACTTGCAAGATGAATATAAACCAGAATCATTGCACTAGAAAACAATTGAGTAAATGCTTAAGACAAGAGGTACATAATTGTCAATAAGATTACCACCAATCCACGTTACCATCAAAGACGTTGTCTGGAGGCGTGGCATACCAATATCGCCTGCCCCCAATTCAATCGCGATAACGGTGGTTTATTACCGGATGCCTGTTTTTCATCTCATTAATAGATAACGTCATCAATGATTCTCTAAGGATATAAATATGGAACTCGTGTTCAGATCAATTGCCCCTGATGAAGACACTACACAGGAGTGTCGAAACGTTGGGTCATGAACGGTAGTTTTGTAAGTTACGTTCAAAACTTTTCAAGCCAGAGTAGCGTAAAACCAAGTTTGATTATTCACCTGGCTGCGTTGGGATTTTGTTCACATTTTCACAATAACAAAAACTGAAAGAATAATTTGTCTAACAATGGTCCAGCCTCTCTCTCTCTCTCTCTCTCTCTCTCTCTCTCTCTCTATATATATATATATATATATTAGCCAGACAAGGTAAGCTTGGGTTACTACATAAAGATTTACTACAAATTTGTTTCGTATGGCAAGCTGAGCTTGCCACACTCGTCAGGTAGTGATCGCGCAGATACGCGATCTGCAAAATAACTGAGGTAACTTTCCAAGCCATTTGAGAGCATACGATTGAAAGTAGTGAGCAGATTTTTACCAGACTTTAATAGAGGAAAATTGATCCTCTCAATCAATTCGGTGTTGCCCATACATCTCATCTTCTGAGTCTCTGTTTACTGATAGTTATCTCCAAAAGCCCACATGTGTTGCGCCGTACCTCGGGCTCAAGGTTTTTAGCTATTACCCAATCAGGCATATTGGTAGCATAACTTTGTGACTAACTAGGCATACTTCCACCAATCAATCTGAAAAAGGGCTTCAGGCTCAACTGGATTGACTAACAATAAATTGTCCATTTCAACCTTTTAAATAGCCTTAACATTGGGAATCTCACCGGGAAAGTGGATATTTTATGGTGAAATATAATAGGACGAAGGGTCGTGTTATTTTATGAGTACAGGAGCTTGTCTTATAATGTAAAATATTACCCGCCATTGTCACAAAAGTAAGATATACTTTCATTTCTAGAGCACTATTAAAATAATAGCCATCAACATTGAGGCACTGTGTACAGTAAAGTGTGCTAAATCTTGTGCGCTCAAATGAATCGGAAAATAGCTACTTCCCTATCATGCTTTTCAGTTGCTCTTGACCATTGAATAGTTGGACAGTGAGAAGAATCTCAAAGTTTAGTACTATTTTTATAGTACGAGAAATGTGTCTGTAGACAAGCTTGCGGGCCTAGCGTCCGAGGGATTTGAAGAAAAAAGTGTTTTTAAATAGATCGGTTTCAGACTTAAAAATGAAAAGTCTCCGTGCACAGAAGACTTTATATTGGACTTTGGCTACTTTTCTTAGCGATTTCCTAAGCGTCAGTCACACAACTGCTAAGAGCGACCTGATTGGCCCATCGTGAAATAAACAAACGCGCTGATTGGTCTAAGACAAAATTTTGTTACCCTTTGTTACCCACGCACGATTGATGAAGTAATCTCAATATATTATATGGTTGTGGCAGTGAGCAGTCCGATATGGAAATTCTGTAATTTGCTTGGTTTACAAGGGGTCTTATATTTCCCGCGTTGACCAACCAGGAGAGGAAAATTTAAAAACGTAATTCATTTCACGTAAAAAGTAAAGTTTTCAGCAAAACGTGAAGTAGAATCGCCAGTTGCTGTCCTTGTCTTGGTCTCTACTTAAAAACATTGGTCTGACGTTACTCTAGTACAGACAGAACAAGTGAGGTCAATAACTCATAATTAACCGACGTATTTCACAACAAAATCTTTAGGTTAGCAATAAATCGTCTTTGAAAATAGATGAAATAAAATTATGCGAACTTTTTTATTTTAAACAGAAAGATGGCATTTGAAAGGACTTGGAATGTGCTTTCTGAAATGTACGAAAAACTTTTTTTCGTGGCAGAGTATACCTCATCACATGTTTAATTTTAAGAAGCAGATGTTGAATTGTTTCGCCTGAACTGAGCAAGCTCTATTGGCAATTAACACATTCGTTAATGATAAGAAAACATCAAAACCTACAAACCGTAACGATTCTTTCCTTTTTCTTTCCCGTACAAGGTTCATCGATGACATCTAAACAACGTCGCCTGTGCACGTTATATTCGCACACTAAAAGGCAAACAAGAAACAGATTTTCCCATAAATTCAGCGGTACATATACAGCATATGAACACTACACCACCGTAAAATCACTTATCACTCAACGTAGAGATAATAAGCACAGTTCGTACGACAAAATTTCTCAAAATATGTTTGTGTTGTTTCTAATACCTTGACACTGGTAGCCTTGTTGGCCTATCCCCCAAATAAGTTGACGGCAAAGGTTACAATATGTGGTGGTCGAATAAACATAAGCGTGGAAAGGGTGAAGCTTTATTACCTAATAAAACAACAAATATTAATGGCACAAGTTTCGGTTTTTTCAGTTTTGTTTAAAGGTCACTGGCCTCGGCATCCCGTGTTATTCTCATTTCACAACAATCTTCGTTGAAATTTAAAAAAAAATCAAAAACGCCACGCTTCAACAAATGTTGAGAATTCACGCTAATAACTCCCACGCCGTACAACTGAACGAACAAAAATTAAGATCTCTCACCTTTTTCTTATCCTTTTTAGCACTTCTAAGGAAACTGGATGAAGCTTCTTTATGCATAAACGTTTTACATTTTTCCAAAACATGCGTACTTGGTGAGCCAGCCTACATATGACAGAATAACCTCTTAAAGTGAAACATCCAACATACTAAAGATTTAGGAAAGTGAGAAGAAAAACAGGAAAGTGAGAAGAAAAACAGTAAAGTAATTTTTTTACCTTGTAAACAATTCCAACTTGTTTCATAAATGTTGCTATAGCACACGACAAAGCCTCGCTAAAAATTAAGCGCGAAAAAGTAGTCAGACAAAATTTTGCATGCATAGCTCTAATCTAATATCAAACGTTTACTTTTATAAACACGTGTATGGGGTGAATGAGAAACAAACAAATGACTGAAAGATAGAAAAACATTATTAGACTTTGTCCCGTTAACTTTAGACATCCAACAAAGCGCCTTTTCTGATAATCATTGATACTATGATGAAAAATTCTTTCATTTCTTAGTCAGATTTAAAGCCCTGGTCAAACGGCGAATGAGATTCGATGATTGTTTAAGAGGCTGTCTCTCCAAAAACCGACCAGTCGTTTTCGGAAGGAAAAATACATTTCCTTCATTTTTCGCCCATTACTTACCTTCATTCCACTTACTATTAAGCCAGTATTAGAATTGTCATTCGATACGTTTTTCTTCAGTTTTACCAAATTTTGATTTTTCGAATGGAGCCGCTGACATCCGAGCGGAAATGACAGCTCCTATCACCTCGAAAGTGTTTTGTTATTTCTTCGCACATTTCGTTTTGGATTTCAAAGTTTTTTTACGAAAATCATAGATTGACCTTGTATTTCTTGTGGCTTGAAGGATCCATGTTCTTTGTTTTATTTTATATCAGTTAATGACAAGTTTGACTTAATATTTTAGGGTGCGGAGGCCACTTGATTATGTCAACTGTAATAAATCAAAATTTCTCGAAAGTGGCACCTAGCTTCGCTATAATATGTGCTTTTTACTGTAATATAATAGAGAAAGTTGAGTATTGTTAAATAAAATCTGTCGGCAAACCTATTTTGTGAGCACACGAACCGCTCAAAATTAAGCTATTTTCTCGGTTTGTTTACATTCACTGAACCGGAAGTCCGTTGTCCTTTGGACGAAAGTTTCGCTTATTCTTTTGCAAATTTTACCATGAGTATATTTTTGTTGCGACGGACTATTATTAGGAGCAAGTGA
Source organism: Nanipora kamurai (assembly GCA_036872915.1). Taxonomy (NCBI): domain Eukaryota; kingdom Metazoa; phylum Cnidaria; class Anthozoa; order Scleralcyonacea; family Helioporidae; genus Nanipora; species Nanipora kamurai. Next base: position 156,211 of record JBAHVQ010000451.1, on the reverse strand, counting down.
AATTTCCTTATAGCCAGGACTCGCGTTGGAGTCAGGTTCAACCGTTTTTAGCCAATTATATTCTCATCGTACGCTATGCAGTGTGATATACAGTAGTTATAATAAATTATATATTATTGGCTCACTGACGCAACTTGTGCTGCTTTGTCGCCGATAATGAAATTATTATTGGTACTTCATTTAGACAGGATAAGTTAGCTTTATATTAATACAAATACGAGAGTACAGTATATGTCGATATTTTACCTCGAGAAAAAAACTGAATAAAGTCTTAGGAAAGTTTTACTGATCAAACTGTGGAATGCCAAGGACTCAGAAAAACTCTGAGTTCCAGACGGGACTCGAACCTGCAACCTTAATGCTAGCCAGACGCTCTAACCATTGAGCCACTAGAACTCAGATGGCACAGCAAGGTTACTTTCGGTATTTTAACCTGGGACGAGCCAGTCGGCAATGACTCGCTGGACTGCAAGTCGTTAGATGTAACTAATTCGTCTGGAACTCAGAGTTTTTCTGAGTCCTTGGCATTCCACAGTTTGATCAGCAAAACTTTCCTAAGACTTTAACAGTATCAAACTGTAACTCTAAATTCAAAACTGAATAACCTTGAACACCGATATCAGAATTCCAAATTACTGAAATATATATAATTCTTTTATGCATGGATTCATTATAGAATTACTCAACTTTCTCGAGAAAGTTGAGTATTTTTTAAATAATACCTGTCGGTAAACCTGTTTAGTTAGCGCGCGAACCGCTCCAAATTTATACTATTTTTTCAGTGTGTTTACATTCACGGAACCGGAAGTTCTTTAGCGAAAGATGTTCGCGTATCTTTTTTAAATTTTACCAAAGATATATTTTTTGCTGTGATCGAGAAGTTTCTTATAGTATTTACTCGCGTTAGAGTTACATCGACGTGGAAAGAAGTCGTAGAGGAAAATGAAAAAATCGCCCGTGGCAGGAAATGAGTTAAAGACAGGGAGTTTCCTAATGAAAGGCAGCTAAACTTTACGACTATATAAGAAAAAGTAATAGATTCAGAATATGAGAGCCCATGAACGGAGGGATTGGTGTGGGTAAGACTCTGTAGAGATTCTGCCTCGGTGAATTCAACATCGACAGAGGTAAACTTAACGCCCGCTGAACTGCAGTCTACCTGGTATCCCATTTAAATAATTATCGGGTTACAATCTAAATTAAATTAAAATTTAATAATTGGTCCTTATGACCACCCTTTTGAACAAACATAAAAAGAGGAACTGACGAGTTCTAGCTTTATTTATAAATCGAGTTTGTCGGTAATATTACTTACAACCATAATCCCAGTCGGTGCAATCAGGAATTCTATTCATTCATTTCTTCTGATGGTATAATACTGTATTATATATTGTATTATATATTGTAAAATACTGTAATAATGCTGTATTTAATTTTTATCCAAATTCAACCAAAATATAATGGGTTGGTCTGCTTGGTCAACCCTAACATGAAATCTCATAAAAAATCGTCCAATACCTGTTGAGAATAACTGATATCAGACAGATAAACCGAAATGAAAACATGACCTCATGAGAGGTGGTGGTTACTAAAAGAATTCTGATGGTATTTTCTTCATTTCGAAACGGTAATGTTCAAGGAGAATTCTTCGACGCTTACCTTCTAAATATTGGTCCCATAATGCTGTCAAGATCGTTTGATTCGTTTAAATTCTGCGAATAAGAGTCAACTTCCTTCCTATAAAAAAAGACACTACGTTAATGACAATTGGTCCACGGATGCGACCCAGTTTGATCTTGCATCACTACAGTACAAAGTGAACCAAACGTAAACTGCACGGATTTTAACTGGTAAAGCTACAACAATGCCTAACTAAACTTGTTTATTTAAACAGGTACCCAGCTATTTTGGGTCTAGTAAAACGTGCCAAAACTGCCCTTCTAACTCCACTGATGTACCTTAATAACTTCAGTGCATTATCAGCATCATACACACAGAATTTGCGATCGGTCTATTATAGCAGCCTAGCTCCTATCCAGGTCCTCGTCGGGATGGTTTGTAGGGAAGTCACAATTTCGCCAATTTTTTCCCGGAGGAAATTTATATCATTAACAAAATACATGCTAACTTACCAGTTTAAAAGCTTAAAGGTATTCCAAATCTAGTTTGTAGAAAATTTGCCTTTGTTGTATGAGAAAAATTTTATAATTTTATCGGAATATTGATGATGTGATATCCAGGCGCCTAGATTTTGCTACGCCGCCGCGTGTGGCTCGCGTGGAAGGCGCAGCTGGCAGTGGGCGATGCAACGAAAAAGTGCCTGGCAGAAAATGGGTCGAAATATGAGTTTGCGGTAAGTGTGATGATTTTTACCTTTCCTGACACGGTCTTTCGTTTAAACCATGGACGGAATCGATCAGTCTCTTAAGAAAATTACTGTTAAAAGTACTTTGGACTAAACCGTCCTTATACATATGAATTTTCGATTAAATGTTTAAGGGTGGAGGCCACCAGATATTTCATCACAGCGCCAGAGGATGAGAACAGGTTTATCTCATTAGATGTTTCAACTATTCAAGGGCATTTGTTTAAAGCACAATTCTACATAATCGTCCGTGGTTACATTTGTCTGTCCGTGATTACATACGGCAAGCCAAATCACTCAAATGTATGATAACTATTCAATTCAAAACGGTAAATGCGACCAATTACAATATACCTATTCCCAGTTTCACTGTATTATTTATCGGTGGTTACATTCCAGAGAATTTCTTTGTCAATATCCCATTTGTATTATCGCATATGATAACAACAAACAGCGTTCCTCCATATTGAAGGCATTTTCGCCAGGCGCTTCCTTCAATCTCTTTCACGTCCGTGCCGGTTCTTGCATAAGCGCCTAGGTACTTGGTTGTTCATTCACTGAAAAACCTGACTGGCAGCTCACTGAGAGCGCTTGCCTCTAATTAAAAACAATTCTCAGTTGTTTTTTATTCTATGCGAGCACTCGGAGCTCGCTGCTACCCAGGCTTTGTTATGAGGACAACTGAGCCCCTGGAGTGGGCTTTGGGCCGCACACACTCTCAAAAACAACTCCTGTAGCTTTTTCCTACTGGTAATCAGTGTTAATGTCTAACATTACTTCTAATTTAATTATCATGGGTTCGTCAAGAGAATAATTATAGAAAACACTGCCTCAACGTTAGGTAAACAGGTTTAGGTTTTTCTGTAAACGAAGCATAAGTTACATTTGAAAACTTACACTAAGGCATCTAAGTGGGGCAACAAAGTTTGTTCAACCACGGTTATTTCCTTGTTTCGATCCATATTGTCATCTACAAATACAAAATGTAAATGTAACGGCACTTCACAAGCAGCGGCAGATTAATACCAAGGCCATAAGCGCACTTGCCCCGAGCCCCCAGGGGTATCGTTTAAGTCTTATACAAAAGAACCTGTTAGATATAACAAAATTTAGCAAAGGGTGCATGCAAAAATATAAAACATTTTAGTTCCGCTGAGTCTTTATTATCCTGTTGCACGAATTAGCAGAGACCGGAGCTGGTGCGGCAGGTGAATACAAACAGCCGAAGGGGAATTCTGGACTGCCCCCACAAGTCTTAATCCAGTCCTGTTCACTAGGCAGTAAAAACCTGGTAATGTCTTCTAACGTAAACACTGAGCAACAAACGACAAATTTGGCCTGGGCCTTTTTTAAAAGTTCATTTTCGCTATGACTCTTTAAGCGGTTGTACAGTGCTATAAGTTGCAATGAATGCGGCTGCCAAAGAGGCTACATTATTCATTTTTGCGATAATTTCAAAGTAAGTTGCAAATTGGGACAAGAATTTGGTAGATTATTATTGCTTGACTAATTGTCATTTCTCGAAACCTTAAAAATTTCTTATTTAAAACTCAATCTTCGTTACGGCTTTTTTTGCGAATTCGACGTTTTTTTTTAAACTCGACGAAGTTTTCATGAACGTAATTTTCGATAAGAACTTCGCGATTTCCAAATTCAAACGGTCAAGTTTAATTAGTATCTTTACATTTGAAAACTCTATCAGCTATGACAAAATTGCAGATATAAGTAAATTTTTTGGTAGCCAATCACTATTTTTTGCCAGTCTAAGAACTTGTATTTTTGCGACAGGACTTTTTAATTTAAATTTCGAACTTACAGTATAAGTCACTAATGGCCTTTAAAACTCGGTAAACAGGGAAAATAATCGAAGATACAAATTAATATGCAAATTTACAGTGTCAGGACAACGAAAATACGTCAACACTTGATACCACCTAGAACCTTCAGATTATAATATGCAAACACACTGGTTCAAAAACGAGAAGCAGTTTATTCTTAAATCCGCTTTCGCGTCAGACACCGCACACTGTGTCACCAGCAAGAGCACAAGAAAGGACTTCAGTTGTCCCCTCGCCACGATAGGGCCGAAAGATCGGGCGAGGGTACTAATCTCGACATGTCTGGGATCATTTAATCGTCGGATCACTAGCGAAATAAATCCTCGCTTAGCGTTTGCGTATGTATATAATGAATGATAATGGAAAGATTATATATATATATATATATATATATATATTTCCAGTAACCGTAGCCGGACCAAATTGGCCGCGTCCAAAGTTGCACTCTTCTGGTTACTGTTTATCAATAAGCTAAACATTGAAGTCATAAATTAGGAGCCGCACAATAAACAACAGTAACTCAAGAACCAAATCATTAATTTACAAAATCAAGTGGAGCAATTGATGGGAAACGTGAACGAGATTGCACAAGATGGCCGTCGCCGCTGTTGTGAATTTGTATTTGAAGGCATTCCCTTCAAATAAAAATAAGAACATTGATGATCTGGTTTGTTCCATTGAAAATTTAATTAAAGTGGACATCAAAGCAAAAGGTATTTCAACAAGTTACCGCCTTAATAAATATCCAAAAAATACGCCATAAACAAACTTTTAAACAAGCAGTCAAAATCAACTACAATCAGTGAGATTACAGTAAATAGGGCCGATGTCATCTGCGACGCGCAAGTGACCTCCATGAAGCATTCAAAATGTATACTCCCAAAACTCACACCTGAATATTATGTGGAAAGAGTGGAAGACAATATTTTTGTAAAATTATTATTGCAAATTATCATGCTCCCATTAGAAATCGTCGGAGTAGGACGCGCGTACACTCCGTGGTTAACTGAGGAGATTAAAAATCTTGGTTATCGTAGACATCACCTTAGAAAAGAGCGAAGAAACATAAGTCTCAAACTTATTACAATGCATACAAAGAGTGTAGAAACCAAGTCACCAAACTTATTAATAGCAAAGAGTGTCGGAAAACCATAAACAAACTTGTAAAAAAGCAGTCAAAATCAACTAAGATCAGCGAGATTAAAGTAAATGGGCCCGACGTTATCGGCGACGCGAAAGTGGCCCATGAGTTTGATAAGTACTTCGGTTTAATAGGACAAGAATTAGCAAACGATATTCCTTCTATTAACATTGATCCCTTAAGTTATGTGACTCTGGTATCGACCTCATTTGAGTTTAACAATATTACAACAGTACAGCTGAGTAATGTAATTCCCGAGCCCAGTGCGCTAAGTGCACTGCCAGGCTGAAATCCCGAGCGGGCGACGGTACTAATCTCGACGTGCGGGGTGCTTTTACCCGGATGATACCTAGCGAAACAAAATCTCGGATGGTGTGGGTATATATATTTGTATAAATCGTTGGTTGAAGTGACCTCGACTGCGTCGCAATATGGGGTCTTGGTTAGAGACAGAATGCTGTTAAAAAAAGAGTGAAAATCCAAACGTTTCTGGCTGAGCTTTTATTTCAAAACTATTTTTAAGTTAACCGTTGATACACGTAATTATTTTCAAAGTAAACTTACATCAAAAACACTTTTTCACAAGCTGAAACTGGTATTTTTGGCCGAGTATTCTTATTACAATGGAAATTTGTAAAACCAACAAAACAGGATACAAAGAGGGAGAAGTAAAAAGGTAAAAAAGAAAAGCGACGTAAAACCGGCGAAGAAAGAGCTGAAAGAGGGCGGAACAGGAGAGAGCGAAAGCGACAAAAGTAAGCAAGCGTGACATCAGAAAACAGACAAAGAGATGTTAAGCTTGCGAGACTCGTCCAGAAGCGAATGAGAGTAAAGGTAAGAAAAAACAGTATCTGCGAGTACGCGAGAATGTTACGAGAAAGCAAAGAGAAGCGAAGGGCGAGATTGTTTATCTTGCTACTGTAAGTACGTCAGATTCTACTTTCGAGTACATGTAAATGTTAGAGTGTAGAAAACTAGCTCCTAGGGTAGTGTAAAAAGATTAATCCAAACAGGAGAAGAACTTCCTCTTTCTGTGTGTGAATAGAATAAAATACTATAAGACTGATAGTATTGTACACAGATAAGATTACTGACAATCAGTGATCTTTTAATGAAATGTAAAACAACCTTTTTGGAAACGTTTACAAATCTGGACAACTATACAAGCCAGGCTACAAATCAAAGTCTCTAGTAGTATTACCTAAATTTTTTATACCAGACTGAACTGAAGAAAAGGGGAGTTCTTTTACTAATTAACCATTGAAATCTAAATATCTGCTTAACCATTTGACTGCTGAGAGTGCATCCGACTATATTACACTGACTAAATGCAGATAATTTTACTCGCCAAAAGGATCCCTCTTTTATTGAAGGACTTACATTTAACTGTCAAAATTTCATGTGCTATAGTTCTTGAATATATTTAGTGAACTACTCCTAGTGGTTCTCACTTATTACCTACTTACTTTGCATAGAATGCATGGCACCCGTGTAAATGAAAAAGCAAAAGTTCTGTCAGGAAGTGCTTTAATGGGTTGAGGTTGAGTCGACAATGTCTCCAGATCGTTTTTTTGTAAAACATTTAAATTTATTTGCTACAATCAGTCTAATCTGTCTGTTGCAAAGTACTGAGAAATGAATTATAAACTGCAAAAACGACTGGCAGAGAGGCCATATGTTGTGTGGAAATGGACAAGTGACAGTGTATATATAAAGTGTAAGTTGTCGAGAGAAAGACTAAAATTGTTAGACATCTGCCCAGTACCTGATTTATGAATCCTATTCATGAATTATACAGTACACTTCAGTAACATTATGAGTCAGACTTACTAAACAATAAACACCTAGGATTATGACTCATAACACTTCTTTTGGGGCAAATTTTACCTCACCCGACAGTCTTATATGTTAAAATTGTTTTATTTCACAAATACCATGTACCAATGGTAAATAAATGAAATTTGGTAAATTATGAGCTGGTTGTATTCAGGGACAACTTAAGTGTACACTACCCAGGATGAATCAATAAATAACTATTGGCGTCATAGGATAATTATGAAAGAGAGCATCCAAAATATGTTTCTACATTTTTCAGAGTTATATAAATATAACAGGATGGTTACACTCATATGTTACGTTATTTGCAGTGGCTTAAACAAAGTTGCTTGTTCACTTTCTAGTGCACATTTTTATTAAGCTTTTAGTCACCGTGAGAAGATTTTAAACTTACCTGTAGATAATGCTAACAGAAGGAACAAGAGCTTTAACCGAAAACAGCACTTGCAGGGCCAGTTGGAGAAATGGAGTTCATTGAAATCAGTGGTTAAACTACGGTATATTTAAAATTCCTCAGTCTATCTTGAAAATACTATGTCAGCAACAACCAAGCAATGCAAAAGAACAAAAGTTTTTGTAGACCATTGTGTTGTAGATTAGACATTGGACTACGATGAAAAGTCGTTTAGCTGTAGTCAATGTTTCTGCAATTGGACCACAGCGTTTAAGACATTCTGACGGAATTCATGCCAAGCCACTGCCGATATATACAACTGTAAATGATTGGAAGGATTTTAATAATCCATATGCTGTGGAACATCAGTCATTGTTGTGTTTAACATTCTCTTTAGGAGTTTTGCAACTAGTGTATTCTGTATACTTAAACAAGGTTGCGGGTTCGATTCCCGTCTAGGTCTCAGAAATAGTTTTTCTGAGTGAACGAGCTTGACAAACGTCCTCTAGTCGTTTGTATTCTGTATGTAAACCAAAGATGCAGGCTCTGATTAAGTCTTTGGTTTTGATTCAGAGAATGTACAGACACAACTTAGCAAGGGTAAAACAATAAATATTTAAACAGATAACAAATTTGATAGTTTGTATTTGTAAAATAAAGAGTGATGTGTTTTCCTTAAAAGAATAACAGGCAAAGAAAATGTTAATGAAAAAGGGGTAAAAACATCTTTTAAATCTGCACTGCACTAAGCCTGATTACACTAAAAATACATCTTATGCCAGTCATTGATCCTATTTTCAATATTCTGCTTTTCTGAATATCCAAATATCAGTTGTGTGGGATGTGTCATGAAAATCTTTGATATATTAAATTGGAAACCTATCAAGAATGTACAGGATGACACAGAATTAGTTACGACCTTCAAGGCGTTACGTGGACCAGCGCCTCCTTACCTAACGCAGTTATTTAATTTAAACAATAATTCTAGTCACTAACTGCGTAGTTATAATCGATATCTCTACTTGCCCGAACCTCGTACAGATTTCCTTAAAGATAATTTTTCACATCGCGGAGCTGTGTCCTGGAACAACTTACCAACAAATATCATTGACAAAGGAATTGCAAGCAATATGTCGTTGTACGCTTTTAAAACTTACCTTAATAACATTAATGTTAGTAGTTAAGTAATATACGTCTTTCTTTAATTTCTGCTTCTCAATTCTATTCTTCAAAATCGATGCCACTTTAGTATCTTGTTCTTGTGTAGATTGTATATATTATTTAAGATTTTCTTCGCACACGGCCCTTTGAAATACAGCATTACGCTGAAAGGCTACAGTGTTTAAATAATTTTAAATACTAATAATAATAATAATAATAATAATAATAATAATAATAATAATAATCTGATCCGCCATCAACAACATTTATAAAGTTCGTTTATATAAATCGGACTGTAAGATACACCTATCGCGCTGAAAAATACCGCACATATTTGGTCTTCGAAAATAATAAAAGGTACATTATAGAAAGCCTAACAAGAAGGAATAGGATCTCTAACAAATTTCTTGACTAAAAAAGTCCCTGAAGTACAGATTCCTATGAATCCGCCAAGGAAAAAAATACTTACGAAAAGATACAAATTTACCTGTCCTGATACACCAATGTTGACAGTGAAAGATCTCGATACACTAACAAGATGATTTAATATCTTCATCCCACTGGTAGATTAAAATGTTGCTGACGCAATACAAATAATTTTGGCATGCACTTTTACTTTATAGACCTATACCTAGAGACTTTACCTTAGATTTGCTATGTACATGTATATACTGTCCAGTATTTCGATCCAGACTTAAATATAAAACAACAAACAAATTTTGGTTCATAAATTTGCTCTACAGTTATTCAGACTTGCAGAATAGTAAGAAAACTGCAAATTGCTGTTATGGAAACTATTTTTTTCGACCTTCATTCCAATGTTAGAAGTTTAAATGTTGATTTTTATTCGGGTAATACGAATGATAACAAATTAATCACCCCATTTTCTTTGATTAGATTGACCGATTGAATCTTTAAGGATGATTTATTTTGTAGGGTTATTTACAAACACCCACACACTGGTCAAAAGCATCTACTGTACAGCTTTTCAAAATAAATGATTGTCCAGTCTAAAATTAATATGAACAAAAAATATTGTATTATACTGTAATGGGTTATTTACACTGTAGCTCAGTAACAATAATAAATAACAATAGTAAAAATATTGTATTATACTGTGATGGATTATTTCACTGTAACTGACTCACATTCAGGTACAGAGATGTACTGACGAGATTTAAACACACTGGGATCATATTTCTTTAATCGTCTTATGTATTGCAACCTACTTGAATAACTCCTCATTCAGCTGTTTTAATCTTTTCATTAATTCAATATCTCATAAATGTTTCAAAGACATTTTACGCATTCTTAACGAAGACAAATTTCAAGATACAGTATTCAAACTATAGATTGGAATGTAGAATCTCGCAATGACGTCAATAGAGTGTTTGGAAACTTCCGTTTTAAGTTTGTAAGAGTTATCGATAGACATATTCTCCTAAAGCAGTTGAGTAGAAAGTTTAATAAATTTATGCCCAAACCTTGGGTAACGTAAATTTTCCATCCAGTCATATTATTACCATAAATTCATACTATACAGAAAGATATTAAACTGTCTAATAAAATTTAGTAAAAGAGGTTAATATAAGAATTATTTGACCTCAAAGAATACAAATACGAGAAATATTTGGGAAGGAATTCAACAAATCATAAATTTTAATCCAGTAGGTGACGGTGGTTTGCCTTTCAAAATATTAATTCACGAAGGTGAAACAGTATTGTCAGAAGGAAAATCTATCACCAATTTATTCAATGATCCCTCTCTAACATAACAAATCATTTAGCTAGATTGATAACCTCAGCAAGTTTTCTGATGGGTTTTATGTCACCAAGATAGTTAAACTGTTTACCAGTTTTCTAAATCCCATTACCACCGAGATAATTGAGGCAGAAATAAATCTATAATTTTAAAATGGCCAGGATTCTTTCTATTAACAAAAATTTACAATATACCTTAACTATAATGTCCTAATCCCCTGTTTTCAATATTTAATAAACTACTTATACTGGTTATCTTCAAAAGAAATTTATTAGTTTTATGAAGAAGCATAATATACTAAATGTACATTTCAAGGCAAACATTCCATTTTATATGCATGTTTATCAATTACTGGCCCAATTCAAAGAGCTACTGGGGATGGCTGGTGCAAATACTCATATGGCTTTTTTTACAGTTCTGTATATTTATCTAAAGCTTTAGATACAGTCAATCACCACATCCTCTTGCAGAAACATGAGCACTAGGATAAAAAGGTGAAGGGTAGGATTGGTTTTAGTCATATATTTAGATACTGAAAACAATTTGTTCCGTCAGAAAGTTTAAAAAAATTATTGGAAGAGTCATTTGGTGTGCCTTGAGATTCAGCTCTGGGACCTCACCTTTGGCAGTTATATACAGTTTTGCTGGTGCGATCGCCAGTGCTCTTTGCTTAATATCTTCCATAACCAGATTGGCAATGACAGCCGAAACGGGAGATCCCATGACTGTACCAAAAACCTACTCACTTGAAACAGGATAATCGTATTCTATTTCACAGATTAGAACCAATTAATGGAAGATTTAACATTAGACATGCTTGTGTAAAAGTGAGAAGTAATATTGATCATAAAACAAAGAATCTTTAAAAATCAAACTTTAAAAATGATCAACTAAATATTTAGTGAGGCTATAACATAAATGCAATTAAAATTTCTACATTAAAAATCTATCATTAGAGTCCATTGTCGTACAGTATAATAATGGGATACTAGTGAAAATGAAGTCTTCATTTTCTTCACTACTAGGTCTATTTGGTTTTATATGCCTCTATAATGAATGTGCATGTACATCCAAAACGCAATTAAATTAAATTTAAAAATTAAGCTAACTGAGTCTTGTCTAGCCGTATGATTACCGCTAGCTTACTTACCCTGCTTATATATAATTTATTGGAATAATGTATACTAGATAATTATAAGCTTTATTTAAACATTATGTATACCAGTGTCAAAGTATGCAATAACTTTGATAATGGGAGTTCCGTCCTGTGGTTTCACCTTTCACCCTGTTGTTGCCAGTTTTACCATGCCGTTTTGAGTAAAAAAAAACTGAAAACGTAAGTTTTATTCTTTTTAAAAGTAGAGAAAATAGTTGCTGGGTCATCTACACTTTCTTTAAGCTCACGATAATCCTACATGTGTCTGAGTAGCTTTCTGCTTTTTTGTTTCCATACCAGCAACCAATGAAATTCCTTCAATGTGAAAGCTGTTAGTAATTTTGAAAACCTTGGCTTATGCAAATATAAATACCAATGAATTTTGAATCCTGGCTAGAACCCTGCTGGAAATTTCTATTACTCATATTCCCCTTTTTTGCTCTAAACTTATTTTAAATTAATATTTTTTTCTTTTTTAGCTTTCTTAACAGCCATGAAAAAAGGTTCGAATTTACACCAGCTGAATTATTCGTTGATATTTTTTCTTGGTTGATTGGATTCTCTGCCCAGACCCCTCCCGCTACGTGTGCACTTATGACAGCCTGAGCTAGGAGAGTGTACTCAATTCCCGGCTATTTCCGAGTTATAATTGTTAACAGTCATTGCTTTAAGAGAACTTTTAACTTTTCAGCAGTTAACTTTTTTCCGCTTTCCGATTATCATTTGTATCCTCAAGGGACGGATCGTAGCGTTGGCGAGGGGTTGCTCGTACACGTATTTCTAGTGCAGTTCTGGGAAGATAACCGATTAAGTTTGTTACTAAGAGATGTTACGAGTGATGCAGCCAAATTCGTAACGTTAAAAAGCAACTGGCTTCATTTATTCACTTCATCGAAATAAAACGGTAAAAATTCCCGAACAGTCTGGCGACAATGAAATTGTGGAAGACAAAGTTCTTCTATTTTTTTCACACAATTTTCTCTGCTCTGTTTCCCATAATTGACTAACTTTTAGTCTTTACGCAAATTTCAAAGACATCAGGTGTGCAGATTTATTGGAACACACTATTTTCGTCTTTCTTGGAAGATACCCTCGATTTCCATTTGTACAAACCTTCAAGCTGATGATCTCCGAACAGACTTCCTAAACCTAGCGCTCGTTTGGCTCTAAAATCAGACAGGAAAAGTGACACTTCTTTTGCGGCAGCACTCCTAGAACGGAACAGGTAAGGCAAAATTAAAAAAAAAACAGAAAACGTAAACATTAACTACCTTCGTACAAAGTTAAGTGAAGTACCAGTCGGCTGATCAACCAAATTCACAAAATTTGAAAAAAAACAAAAAAAGTCAAATCTATCTATCACATCTGAATCGTCGACGTCCCAAGGCCTCAATAGTACAGTAGCTAAAAATAAGCGTATTTCAAGCTTTCTTGGTGTTGCCTAGATGTCTCAGATTTTATGAAATCGTCAATGAATTTCACTAAACCATTTTAAATCATGTAATTCTTACATGTTCCCTTTAGCGAGCTAGACAGAAATATGCTATATAAAGCCCAGATTTCTTTCGGGAAGTTATCATATCTATCCAGGGCTCGAAATTGCGATAAACTTTTCAAATTCTACACAGTAGATGTTTCAGATATCAATACTCATCCAGTGCGGCACACTGTTAATTTAGAGGAGTTACTTTAACTCCAAAAGGAATTATTCTCAACCTATTTTAGGTGCAAAATGTCAATCAATTTGAGTTAAATTAAATCCTTGAAATTAACAGTGCAACCTTCGATGGTGTCCCGATGAAAATATCCGTAATCCTCACGATCCCGTGTTGAGAAAGCCATGCTGTCTTTGTGGTTTCTCACCAAAAATCAATGATAATGCTGCTAACTTCTTGCAACAATCAAGAGGATTTTACAAAACACGTCTGATTCTCGGATAAACATAAACAATTTTCGTAATGATAATTTAGGTACTGATATCATTCGATCCAAATCGATTTATTACCGAAGAGGTTTCAACAGATTTCTCAAGACATCTTCGCTACACTTTTGATTTCCTAACACCGACTCTTCTAAAAGAAAAGTAAAAAAAGACAAAAAATAGAAGCTAAGGTTAGATAAATAGTTCGATTCTCGTCAAAAACTTCCAACAAAATTACTTCTGAGCTTATAGCCTACGTAGCAAGTATACTTGTAATCTACTAACACTTATGCACTTGGTGCAAATTATAAATCGCAAAATATATACGATACTTCATATTTTTTAGTTTCTGACAACCTCGAAGTCAAAAAAGGTAACATCGCCGCGGAATGTTTTACAGTCATAGAACTTGGTTAATTAATATGGATGCCGATTACTATATATCTGAAAGCTTACCAATCTTCATAATTCCTTCGGCCATAAATTCAGGTTCCACTCTCAAAGGCTAAAGTAATTGAAATTGAATTTAAGATAGTATATTCGGTATTAAGAGAAGGTTATCTTTACTGATAGGAACACCCGGATGGAGGTCAGTAAACTTTCTTGGCAAAGATTTAATTGCTCGCCAGTGGTTCTGAAGTGTGTGTGTGTGTGTGTGTGTATTATATATATGGATGCATAGATATCCTTCGACGTTGTCTCTCTATTCACATGCATCCCTATACCGACGGCCAAACGAATAACCGACCAGCTTCTAACAACAAACTCATCATGGAATGACATCACCCAACTAAGCAAAACCGACATCCTAGACCTACTAGACTTTTGTTTATCAACTGAATTTCAATTTGAAGGAACATTTTACC
>JBAHVQ010000451.1:128064-141671 GCA_036872915.1 Nanipora kamurai | reverse complement strand
TTGTGGTAACGACGGAGACTATAAATAAGTTAACCACTCATTTCGCACAAATGTTTTCGCTTTTATTGAAGCTCTTCAGGTGCTAACTACACAATATACATTACCACAATATACATTTTTTCTATAATTCTACTTGTGTTTCTCTCTCTCTATATATACATATTTATATATAACACAAATAGAGACAACTGTTTTGTTGTCGCTACTCCAAGCTGCACGCACTCTGGCAATTATCAGGCAACTCGCTGTACCTGTTATGGTATCGAGCGCTCTGCTTATCCAAGTCACTTGTGTAGCTTTTCAGTTACATTTTGTTGGATATATTTTTATATATACATATAAATCTATATCCTATATCAGGCACTCTTTTGTCCATATAATTTTCTTCCATATTTTACAGTACCATTCTAATAAAACTTAACCACCTTTGCTTGTTCCATTTGATGAAAACGCAATTGAGCAGTGACAACTCAATAGCCATGGGATAGTGATACGTGCTTGCTCAAATCTTTGCAAATGTTAAAGCAACATTCCCAGAGTCAGGTTTTGTTGAGATAGAATGGGGAGCCTTAGAGTAGAATTTACAATTTATATATGCCACACAAGGTAAAATGTTTAAAGATGGACTGTATTTCCATTTATCTTGTAGTGGATATTAAATAGAAATGTCCAGTGCTGCAGAGAAAAGGTTTTCCACTATTCAGTGAGTAAGAATGTTAAGGCATTGCTAGATTTCAAAAACTAGTTTTTGGTTTTTTAAGCAGTGCACTTTAGCTTCTTTTCACAACTAAGGAAACTGCCAGCTCAGAAATAATTATTTCCTCCTTTGGCACTATGTCCACTAATTATGTAATTGCAAACATATATTTAAACTCCTTCAAACCATCACATTCTTCCGTGGTTCTGTTAGCATTTTGAAAAAGTCAAAGACCATGGCACTTGTCAAGATGAAACCTTTTTGATAGCCAAAGGCTTCTAATCCTACTGTACCAAGGCAGGCATATTTAGAACTGTCAAAAAATTTGTGTTTGCTTCAAACTTTCAAGAAAGTAGTTGTGCAGCCACATAGCAGGGACAAAACAGGACACTAGGTCTGCATTTTAGTATGGCCAAACATCAACCTAAAGACACAGTGGAAAATCAGTTGTAGCAATCAAGATGAAATTTGATCACAGTGTAAACACTGGCCACCCCTTACAAAAAAATCCTATAGGAATTCCTATAGGATATGGCGTACCTATTGGAAGTGGAATAGGAATTCCAATAGGAAATTTCTTATCTTATGCAGTAGGAATTCTCATAGGATCCTGTGGGGATTTGCATCAATTCCTCATAGGAATTCTTGTAGGAATTCCAATTGAATTTTTTCATAAGGGGCATAATTATGCAGTTGCAAAAAAACCTGTTAAATCCAGGCAAAAAAATTATTTTTCCTGTCTAGAAAGTTGCACCATTTCTTTTAATCACCCTACTCACTCTCTTGACTACCTCTATCTTTACTCTGATAGTCTACTGATATGACAACTTTGGTCTTTACCTCCCGAAGTGCAAATTAACAGACAAGTCTAGCCCAGTGGTTTGATAACCAAGTTTGTCGCAAAGCAGGCTTTTGTGTACAGTATGGTCAGTGTTGTTGATCCAAAAAATGTTTCCACAAAATTTGACAAGCTGTATGTCAATAGTAAATGTCAAGGGAATTTGGATTATCTGTAGAGTACATTCAAGGGAAGTATGTGAAGTTTCACAGAAAGTAACATGCATTGTTATAGCAGGTTCATTTCTATCATTTCTGCTGCTATCTTAAAAGAAAAAATCTAGACATTGCTGTTTGTATTATTGCAGCACATGCATAGTTCATGCTTCTGTATCAGAAACCTCTTGAGACTCAAAAATAGCTATAATTTGTCCATTTCTTGCTCAAACTCGAAACGTGTTTGTTCCTCATAGTTAAGTTTCATTAGAGCAGTATGGTATGTTTCAAATCCACAATAAGATCTCAGCCTATGCACATAAAAGCATTGTTAATGCAATCAGTGTTGAAGAAGATGAAGCCCTGGCACAAGAGACTGTTGTCTTGTGTACTATCCCATCTTCAAAAGATGAAGACTTATTAAAGAGAGTATCACAAGGAAGCAAAAGGCTCTTGTGGTAATGCAAGCATAGCCAGAATTCCTGTGTGGTAAACTAAACCCATCCTTATCCATTCAACCAAAGAAGCACTTCAAGCAACAATTCATTTAGCAGGGACCATACTTTATTAGCATGATCACAAATTCATTACAGATTAAACAAAGGCAAATACAGTAATACTTATTGCAACTTTGTAGGGAAGAAGAAACAACTTTGAAGAAGAAGGAAAGCAGAAAAAGGTCCAGCTAATTGGAGGTTCCCGGAAATAGGAACAATAAATACTTACTGTAATGTTGAAGAGATATTTGAATCAGAATAAGTTAAAGAATAGGAGTACAGTAATTGTCTTCATACTACCTTGTCTAAGTACGTGGTATTTGTATTCATATTTAAATAACAATTGAACTCTATTCAAATAAAGGTGACCATATGGATATTGCTGGATGGGGTCCTTTCTCAGGTTGTACAGTATACAGACCAAAAGTAGTTGAGAGTGACATGAGCTGTTAACACTAGTATAACACATTTTATTAGTCAAAGGGAGCCCACTTAGCAAAAAACTTGACCCCACAGGTTTGTCATTTGAGCTGTGGGATTGCATATGTAGGCTTTAGCAGAGGGTCATACAGGGGGCCTGGGATAGTTCACCAGTGGGAAAAAATAACAAATCACAAGTCACAAATACCAAAATTCTGTTTTCTCAAATCACAAAAATAATAAGCTTATTTAAGGTTTCTAGGAAGGTCCTAGCCCTGTAATATAGTATTTTTATCACTAAAATAGATATGTAAACACTGAGGGCAAACTATGTTAGAAAATAAGCAAGAGAGGCTGGCAAAAGAAAGGCTAAGCTTCATACCTTATTTCCTTTTCATGATGAGCTACTCTAACCATTCATCCACAATTTCTCAACATCATGTGAAATAAGTCACAAAATCACAAATATTGGTTATTAATTAAGCTTTTTCATGGGTCATGCGAAATCCTTGGGTCATTGATCATGAAGAATAACACTTTAAGTTCACATTACTTAGCACACACCTAGAATTAATAAGGTGTGGGATTTATCACATGCTATGATCTTGATTTATCACATGCTATGATATTGCTAAATTCAAACTGTAATATGAAGCAACTTAGGCTATGTACAGTGGAGCCTCGCTATAACATGCATTGGTATAGCGTGCAAATCTGTATAATGCAGTAAATCTTTGGACCCCAGATTTCTCAATCACTAAACTGATTTACAAACCTTGTTTACTTGGTAGAACCACTGAGCACAAGCAGATCATCAGTAGCCAATCAGTGAGTAGTTCTAGGCACGGAAATTAGCCAATCACGATTCATATAGTACTGTCTTCGCAGAGACCCACCTCTTGGCCCATGTTCTATTGTTTACTCTCTTTCTCTGCTTGCACACGTGGTTTGCACCACAATTGTAAGTCATGGCAGGTTGAATGGAAAGAAGAGAAAGTCCTACAGCATTTCTGAGAAGCTGGGTATTATTGATGAGATTTAAGAAAGGGGCCAAGCAGGCAGCTGTTTCTAAGAGGCATACAACAGCTGAATCAATGCCTCAAGGCTGGCTAAAAGATGAGCAGAGCAAAAGTGTGGAACCAGAACCAATACCATCAATGAAAGCTGTGCAGCAATGCATCAAAACAACATTGAAATGTGCTGAATTGTATGAGAATTCTGCTGCCACAGCTATTTTTCACCTCCACAATTTGTTGCATCATGCAAAAGCCAAAGCTCAGAAAACATGCAAACAATCAAAAGTAACAGACTTCTTTAATACTTCTTAAAACTATTAAAACAATATCTAACTTACAATTACCAAGTGTGTTTGTGTTTTTTTTACAGCTTTGATGCTTGTCATGTCAATGACAATGTATCCATGTTTTACACTTTCCTGTGACCTGCAACATTTCCGCATGCCAAATCCCAATTTTTGACACATTTCAATATAATGCACTTCAGCTATAAAACGGTCATTTACAATGGACCGCATATACGGCATTACAACGAGGCTCCAATGTAGTATATACATGTGTTACCTGTGTACACCCAATGGAAAATTCCAAGTCATGATAGGCTTTTGCATTTATGAAATTTCATCTATACATTAATTCTGTTGTGGAAAATACTACCAACCATGCATCCAACAGTCTTTTTTTGTTTGCAAATGGTCATGCATCCGGCTATTGGCACACATGGGTGCAACATTTGCAAATGCTGCCTACTGATTAATTAACGTTTGTGGTTGCTATATTTTTTAAAACGTTCAATGAAAATGAGTTTAATGGAAACTTGTCATGTATTATCTTATAATTAGGAATCAAGCACAACTGCCAGTCTGCTTCATTTTTACTTTGGATGTGTGCTTGGACAATGGTCCTAAGTATCACAACATCTGTTCTACCAAAGAACCACAGTGAGAACTAAATGTTTCTGCATAATGCTAGATTTTGTAAAATACTATCTTTCTTTTGGAGATGAAAATTGCACCAACAGAACTCAATATCTGCTATTTTGTACCAAATAAAATGGACTTTTCCATACAGTAAAAATGTTCTCAGATTGTAACAAATTGAAATTTCTGGTGAGTTTTTTGCAAAGACAATATTACACCATAAACTTGGCAAATTTGTTTTATCAGAAATATGAAGTTAAACGTTTCATGCTGTACACTACAGTATGTTCAAACATTATTATTTCTGGGCATTATGTTAAACATGATTTAACTGTCTTTCTCACAGTATACTAACAATAGAACCAACAAGGAAAGCAATCTCAATTTTATTCTGAAAACAATAACTGAAAACGGTTTTGAAACGTTGCCTCTACCAGTGGTTCTTGTTTTCCTTTTTCTGGTGCAAAAACATAAAACTGGAAGTGAAACCATTTCCCGTTTAAACACATCTTGCTAAGGAGTGTACAGTTAAAGTACAGTACGAGTGTTAGACAGTCGACTCTCAACAGCTAACAAAGTGCATTGGTATGTAAGGTATAACCAGTTGTGGGTGTGGACAAATGTATGAACAAAGAGATCCTCTGGCAATAGTAATGTCTAAATTCTTATCTTACATTATTTAACCCACTGATTCCCAGGACAGTCAAAACAGCCCTTTCATTACTGTATGCTCTTCACTGTTAAATATGTTGGTTGTTTATGCTATCTTATTTTGTCTACATAGTCAAATCAATCAATTATTTTGAGAGAAGAAAGACAAGATACCTACAGTTCATGACTTTGATTATGATATGCAACAAAATAATAAAATCAAGCTTCCCAATTTTCTTTAGAATAACAACTTTCTCCACTAAGCTGGAAAGAACTAGTCTTCAAACTTAATTTCTTTAAATGTCATTAACAACTTTCTCCACTAAAACCAATAAAGAAGTAGTCTCCACACTTAATTTCTTCGAGTGATACACAACAGCTTCTGTGTACTGGTAACCATCAAAATCTCAAATCTTGGGAACAGCTTATTGGGCTCTGGTTATTATGTGTACAGTTGTAAAAAAGCATGACATTTTTATGCATCAACCAAATTAATTAGAAAATCAGCAGCTCATGAAAGATACATAAATTAATCACTGCCATTCATTTATTTCTCCTTTTCTTATAATACTCACAGGTAAACAGTTATTTCAATACAACCTCCTAAAACTACTACATTGATTTTGCAACAAAATGTGCATTTGTTCAAGGTAAAACCAATTGCTCAGCTCATCTATTACCTGTCAAAATTTAATTAACATATATAAAAGTACCAAACCATTAGAAAACTATCAAACACTTTAAAGGGAGTTACACAACAAAGTTCTATTATCTATGATCCTATTAGCCACAATAACCATGCAAGCTTTTTGGCATCTCTATTTACAACAACTTCGTACACTGTATTTAAATTCGTATTTTACAGACAGTCACGAAAGTTCCAATTTCAATACAATTACCAGGCGGGATCTCCGCAATCGAAATGCTTTTGCAAACCGATTTCATACTAAAAAAGGACTGAACGTAAGTTAAGTCCACTATGTTTTATTGCCAGAGGAGGTGAAGCAATTTTTGGAGGGCGAAAATTGTTATTCGAGTTATGTATAACATGTAGAGGATTTCAAACCGTGGTAAATAAATAAAAATGAAATTCATAAATTGACACAAATGAAAATTGGCGACTAAACTCACACTTAATTGACATCCCTTGGTTCACGCATGCCGAACGATGCAAAACATAACAATCTGGTTAGTCTATGGCCAACTTAAAACCCGGAAAAATGCACAAGGTTCGGAAATATTGAAAAGAAAATGCGTGAAACTTTTAACAGCTGACCGAAGTAAACTAAGTTCCGCCATGTGTCAAAATTGCTACATTACGAATGCCACGTCAACTGCTTTTTCTAAATGTACGTGCTTTTAGTCGGATTTTTAACGAAAAAAAACAACCGGACGTTTCTAGACTTCAATTAGATTGCTTAACCCATTTTACATCAAGTGTTTGCGACATGAAACCATCTGTGATTTGAGAAAGACGAAACGACAGATGAGTGCTCGAAGTGTCGACTGGAATAGACGGTCAGAAATTAGCTGAGTTTTGTTCAGAAAACTTGGAAAGCCGTAAGACCTTTGGTTTTTATAGCTCATCACCTGCGTGGTAAAAATCGCTGGAGGAGGTATCCTCGGATGCATCTCAACAACATTGACGAGCCAAACTACATCGCAAAAGCAATGATGTAGTTTGTGATGAAGTAGGTTTACCGTGTGGTTAGCCTCAAATAGTGAAGCTTTCTAACCACTAACAAGTAATATAACTCACCTGGAATTTCAGCTGGCGTTTGCATTTCGGCTTGTTGGAATTCCCTTCAACAGTTGGTAGTACGCAACTCTCTAGAACAAAAAGATAAAGATCCATCATCTTCCACCAATATATTAAGGTTTAGGTGGGTTCAAATTAACACCAGATTCCACAGTCCAGTGAAAACAATAACAAAGCTGACTTACTCAACGAATAATAATTTAATGCATCAGACGTCGTTTTAAAGCAAATACATGTACGTCAGTGTGTCAAGGTCCAGGTGGTGACCGGCAATACAAGCTATAATTTCCTAGTTGCTTGATGTTTTGTATTTATTAAATATCAGCAAACGAGGTTCGAAGTCTTACGAGGAACTTTTATTAACCACAGATTTACTCACGTTTGCTGGTGAACTGTAACTAGGTCATCGGAAGAAGTTCTCCTGAAAACAGAAGCATTAGAGACTGATGTTGACAACGTTTGTAAAATGACGGCTGTCCTGTTTTGTTTAATACTCTATGAATTTGATTTTGCCCACCGAAAATCGAACTAACCAAATAAATAAGCATGATCGAGATAAACCATTAATTCATAAGCGGCCACCTTCCATAAACCTTTAGCGAGTTGGTCGAGATCTAATCTCAGCCTTTATTTCCAGTTGCTTCCACCAGCGCTTGTCAGAACTATATCATACGTAAGGTATTCTTGTGTTTGGATCGTAGCAGGTAAGAATTAATCGTTACCTTTGCATAAGAATCCCTTTGGAATAGATCCACTTGAATAAAAACTTGGCTCAGAAATAAAATCCTCAAGCAAACAACTTTCGATCAGATCAGGAAATCAACATGGCGCAAACTCTACGCAGCCCTTGGGAACAAGGCTTCCCAAAAACGCAGTCACGTGATCCAAACAGAAAGTAGCAGTTGACGCTCCTAGGCGGCGAAATACAATCCCCAAGGCGGTATCTTTAATGTGAACTTCAAAAATGCTGTAAAACTGAGCTAAACGTTAAAAATTAAAAGCAAAACTTAAACGATGGACAGTCGCAAGGCTTTCCTTAAGTGTAAGGATAGGAGAATACGTGCGTGAAACGTTTCCATGATTTACCTGAAAAACGTATTCTTAGAGATACAGGCTTCGTTTCCTGTATAAAATATCCTCTTTAACTTGATCCCGGTCGAATCAGGCGTTTGTTATTTTACTCTGACCAACAGCAATCGATTTTAACCAACAAGGAAACACGTCTGGACGAGGAAGAGTTAAAACCAAGTTTAAGTGAGGACAATAACTCACCACCGGCATCTATGATAGATATGTAAGAGTGTACCTCGCTCGTCTGTTGGAAAGTACAATTAAATTATTATCACAATTATCTCGCAGAACTTCCCAGGCAACTTAGACTCGAAAATCGAGGGAAGTGCTTATTATTCTATTTATATTCTAACTACCGTCGTCTCTATTCCTAGTCATTTACTCCGCTCAATTTAAGGCAGTTTTTCTCCACCAGATATGTAAAATCGTGTGGTGTTAGCTAGAGAAAATATTATTAGATTGATCCTGCCGGATGGATTTAATGATTTACCAAATTTTGAATTAAAGTTTATTGGAAATAGCCAGGGTTTCGGTTTCACTGATGTCCAAGTATGTTTGTTAAAATGTTACCATAGTCACAAGGAACAGCTTGAAAAAGAGGACAATAAAGTTTTGGGGGCAAAAAGCTAAAATTACTCGTAGGTGTAGAACAGAGCCGACACTTTGGCAATTTATTCGAGAAATCAGGAACATTTCTTATTTTTTAAACAACTTCTGTCGAAAAGATAAATTCACAATTAACTTACACTGCTGAGGTCAACTGAAAAAGTTGACTCAAGCGAGATTTGAACTCGCACCTTCGGGAATCCGGTGCGCCGCTCTGCCTGTTGAGCTATCGAGCCTACAGAGGCTGGAGGCGAGTTATTATCCAACTTAAGTGCACGAGAATATTCTCGCGACAACTTAACGCTATCCACGAGGATGGATGTGCATTTCAAAATCATCCTCAGGGTATTATTTATCGTTTCATAGTACCTTGAGGATGATTCTGAAATAGAATTGCAACACTGCACATTCTGTCGAAAATTTTAGCAACTTGTAGCTAGGCCTAATTTTATAGCCTAATGGAAAACAATGTTTTCCATTGGACGGTAATTTTTGTAGTTCAATAGCGACATTTTAACTCACAATGATTAAAAGGCGAAAGCAGAAAAAATACGAAACCTCATTACAAAACTTTGACCAGATACCTTGCAACTTTACTTGAGAAACGTGTAAAATGAAGACATGGTCATCAAAAATCTAATATTACCTAGTTGGGTTTAGCTTAACAATAGTAGCTAGAAACTCATTGTCGGCTGTGTATCCCATATTTCAGTGACTGTTAATTGAGTGATGTTTCGGAATTGTGAGTGGTCATAAAAAGTGCGATATCTACCTATCTATCTATCTATCTATCTATCTATCTATCTATCTATCTATCTATCTATCTATCTATCTATCTATCTATCTACCTCTCTCTCTCTCTCTCTCTCTCTCTCTCTCTCTCTCTCTATCTACATCTCTCTCTCTCTCTCCCTCTCTCTCTCTCTCTCTCTATCTCTCTCTCTATCTACATCTCTCTCTCTCTCTCTCTCTCTCTCTCTCTCTCTCTTTCTCTTTCTCTTTCTCTTTCTCCATCCCTGTCTCTCTTAAGCAACTTTTTATGAAATTGATTCCCTTGTAGTTGACCTGTACGTGTTGCTTGATAATAAAAATCAAGGCCCAGCAAAGAACAGGGAAAGCAGCCATAATACCACCGAAGGTTTAAAACGTATTTGATACTAACGTTTCGTTGCGTCCGGCAACATAGAACACCGAAAATCGACGGAATGTACCAAACTCTAATAACCATCCTACTGTTTTTTCTACATTTTAAAATGAGGTTGACTGGACTGAATCAGGAGACTTTGTGCTTAGTATTCAATAAGCAATATATACACGAAAATTCAGCGTATCATGGAATCGAAAATTAACGTGAAAATCCTGCTCCATTGTGACCTCAACATGCAAGAAATGTTATAAGAGCCCTTAAATGTTCAGGGCTTTTTATGAGTGTTGCAGGTTAACGCTCTCTTAGTTGAAAGTCAGGTTTTCTTTTATCTTTGTCTGATCGGGCTCTTTGCGGTTCGAATTAAACAAGCTCAGTCTTTCATCATAGTCTGACTACAAGATTGCATTCACTGAACAGACGACCTTTAGACCATGTCTAATGGATCTTAGACGAATTTGGGACTGTACTGAAATTTTCACGATTACACCAATCCAGTAAGTAGCCCGTAAACAAACCGAATTGGGCCAATCTTGATACAGTTCCGAATTCAGCACAGTGGATGACTTTCGGTACGATCACGAATTCGTCCTGATCCGTGTAAACGTGGTGTCAATGTTTGGATCCCACCTTTCGATACATCGGTTCATTATCCAAACTCTTGGATGGATAATTGCATGGCAAATAAAAATGAAGGTGTTTCGTAACTGCAATTTGATAAGTGATACCTTTAAATTTTGCTCTGGTTACCCATGATTCTTCCTAAAGTGTGAACCGGTCTAACGAAACTGTATATTACACTCCAAGGTTATTTGTAATTATATTACATTTAATTTAAGCACTTAATAATGTGAATAAGTGATACATGAGTATTACTTTCCTCAGATCAACAATGACGATGTAAAGCGCTAAATATCCGGTGGACTCTGTTTTGTGAAACACTCAATGTTATCCTGTATGCATCTCTAACATAGTTCAAATTAAACAAAGAGTTCTTTCACAGTGAAGTGCCTCAAAATGTGGGTTGCTTCTTTATGTAGTTTGTTCAAGAGGTGATTAAATGGCCACTCATGTTTAATAATTGTGTCCAATCGTGGAGAAAGAAAAAGGAGAAAGTGCCGAACAATGAAAATTTTGATTTGTTTCTCTGATGGTGAAGATTGTGGTGTTTATTTGAGAAAAATAAAAATATATTCTTCTGTTTTAATTTAAACTATAAACATACCTACACGTACAAAACTGCTATGATACAGTAAGAACGACCCATATCCTAATATTTGAGATTCACTCTTAAATGTAATTCTGGAGAGGAGGCCGGGTTACAGCAATCATCTCAGTTCATAGAACAAAGACACGTTCTCGGTAACAGAACTGTACTGTCAAAAAACGACGGAAGAAGAAAAAATCGTGACTTGATTCGGTATCGTGGTTTCACGATCCACGAGCTGAAGAAAATGATGCTTTGATTAGTTTAATAATAATTTCGAGGGATTCGATTCAAGGGTGGTTGTCGGGTCTCTGAACTCTTGAAGGAGTTCAGTTCTCTAATTAATTGCGAAGTTATCATATTTCGTTGATATGAGGTACGTGCCGAGGATGTAATAACCTTTAAAGACAGTTGAGTTTCTACTCCAAGAAATTCGGCCATTGAAATTAACAAATCCGTTAGATTGCCATTGTCAACATTGTGGTCAATGGTATTTCAAAATGTGACAAGTCCCTATTTTTGTGCTTCGAGAAAGAAAATCATAACTAGTTTGGTATAGTTTACACGATTTTCCCAAGTTACGAGATTTTAGAAAACAACTTTCATTAAAATTATTAATTTAACGGAAAAGGTAAAAAGCTTGATCAGTGCGGATTGACGTCCCTGAAATTGGCGGCTGGTCGATTTTCTAATCCAATTGGCCCGTTTCAAAGAGCGATTTACCTGGAGTACAATTTAACCAGTAGACTTTCCACATGTCTACCACTTTTACGTCGCTGTTATCGGGCAACTAGAGGCGGAGTCGCAAGACGAGGTGCGAGCTAACAAGTCTTGAGAGGTCGATTTGTTTTACTTGCAAGAATTTAAATCTGATTAGGTATTCTAAATAGCAAACGTCATTAGCATACGCCACATCATGACAATAAGATTGTTTGAATATTTGCTAGTTATTTGTAAGATTGATGACACCCCCCAATTTTACCCCGTCCAAAAGTCTACTGGTAAAATTGGCTTGTTGCATATGGGACAAGTTCTTTCCAGGGGAGAAGCGAACTGCGAAAAAGAGACTAGGACGGCGCGACGAACTGTCACCAATTCACAGAATTTTTCCACGGTTTTTAGCGTTTTCTAGACCGTTAACAAGTTAACAGAAAACATTGTACATAAGGAACTTTGCACTTGAATATTTAGTATTGAAGTCATTATTAGAAAGCAAAGATAAGATAACCCTAGACTTCCTAAATTAACCATATCATTCATTAAAACATGCAGAAATTCTCCGACCTAGGTTAAAACTAGATCAGTTTCTAGAAATGAAGTCTTAACACGATCCGATCTTTCATTTTGCAGAAGGTGCCTGATAGCCACTTTTTGGTCGACGTTACGAGTAGTGAGGATTTACTACTAGACTGATGTAAATGATACAATCTAATTGGCTACGCTACTCAATATCTAATGCTCGAGAAAAATAAAAAATCAGAGGCATAAATGCAAGTGGTCTATACGGCAAAGTAACCCAAAGGTATAGGGGAGAAATATTTGGCATTTACACTTAATCACCTGCAATGGAATTTGTATTAGATAAAGGAAATTTTCGAGTGTCAAAATAACATATTTTTAAGAATCTACAGGGCCAGGTACAAAAAATGCACCTCTAGGTCCTCCTACTGGGAAACGAACTCCACGACGCTGCCAATCTAGTGCAGTGTTCTGCCAATTAAACTAGGGAGGACATTGGCAAAAGCGTGGTCATGAATTTTGTATTTGCATTATTATATTTGAATGAATATAAACTCTGTTTCATGTGATCGAGTGTAAATGTCCAATATCCCCATTACTTCATTGGCATTACCGTTCATTGAAATACGGAATTCGTGACCATGCTCTTGGCAACGGCTTCGTTGCTCAGTTGGCAGAGCACTGCACCAGATTCACAGGGTCGACGGCTCGTGGGTTTAATTCCCGTCCAGAGGCCCTAGAGTTGCAACTGGTCCCGGCTAGTCTTAAAAATATACCGTTCTTACGCCAGAAAGCTTCCTTCATCTAATGAAAGTTATAAGCGATTGGGAAGAAGTGTGGAAACGTTAAAGGCATTTGAACAAATTCACTTCCTCGGAAATTCACGTGTTTCAATGGAACTGTAAAATAAACAGAAATACTCATAACCCGTGAAAGAAGGCTTCAACAACCTGTATGCGGTAAATGTGTGTAAAGCACTACTGTTTAATGTTCGGTGCAGTTCGTTTACTTCTTGAGACTGCTTTCCAAGATATTTTTTATGATGTGTGCTCGAGATAGAGCGTGGTGGTGATTAGATTTCACTGTGGAAAGGGCTTTGTAAGCTCGTCACTTTTAAACATTTACCACACTGAGTTTTCCAATTGATGACGTATCAAGCAATAGCCAACGAAATGACTTGAGCTTAGTGATTGTCCTGCAACAACAATTATCCAATTATATTCAACAATTAATAATAAAAATTAATAAACAACAATTATATTCTTCAATCCCTCTTTCTCTATTTTAATTTTCCTCCTTCCGGTCGCTTAGCCACCTTTCACATTATCTCCTTTTACTATTGGTTAACTGCTAATTATTGTTTCGCTCGTTGTAAATTTGACCTGTA
>JBAHVQ010000451.1:117404-127964 GCA_036872915.1 Nanipora kamurai | reverse complement strand
TGCGGGTTCGATTCCCGTCTAGGGCTCAGAAATCGTTTTTCTGAGTAAACGAGCTTGACGAACGTCCTCTAGTCGTTAAGATTAGGAGTTTATGAAGCTGCTTCAGCCTGATGTAAACTCACTTAGACTGCTCGCATGCCGCAACTCTATTGCAAAGGTACTGACCAATACAGAAACTCCGAAAAGACTGGGCTCCGGCTAACGTGTACGAGTTTTGATTGGCTGACGGTTTACTATGAATAATCATAGCTCGCGATGGTTACCCAAAACCCAGTTTCCCCGGAGTTTCTAGAGCGGTCAATTCCATAACACCGCATCACTGTGACCAAATCTATTATTACAAACTTAAGATCTACGACTTCGACGACGGCATCCTTCATTATTTCACCATTTAAAGAAACCACGGCTGTCGTTTGTTTCGTGAGTTTTAAAACTCTCCAGTTCTCCTAAAACGACTGTAGTCTTGGTTAGATTTAATCTTTATTAACAGCATTTTTCCCTTTGCGAACTGAAGTCGCCGTAAAGACGTGAAAATGGTCCGATTGGCGTTGTATGCAAAACGTGACGGTGGGGAGAATACTTTGGAGATTCAAAATTATTCATACCGTCGTCGTTGAAGTTGCCGTCGTAGATTTTACAGTAACTCCTTCCTGTCCGTATAGGTCCTCAGTGACCTATGGAGACTTTACTATTTAACTCTGGCTAACGCCAGACGCTTTTGCTCGTGAAGGGGAAAGTCCTCGGACAGAAAAGTGTTAAACAGGGTTTAAAACCTATCTCCTTAACTCCTTCCTGTCCGTATAGGTCCTCAGTGACCTATGGAGACTTTAGTATTTAACTCTGGCTAACGGCAAACGATTTTACTCGTCCAGGGGAAAGTCCTCGGACATGAAAAGGTAAAGGTCTCGATCCAGGTAGTTCGCACGGGGCTTAGGAACAGCCGGAAATTCGTTATATTACTAAGATCCGCAAACATGGAACGTAAATAGTTAGGAGCAAGCCCGTTAAATACATAACAAAGGTAATTCCGAATAGGGTTAATATTTTTGTTAACATTTTATTGTGTATTTGATCAAAAGACTCAGCTGTTCCCGTAATTTCTGGTTACATGCTTGTTGAAATTTGCGTTAGGATCGAAGTTTCTTCCAGTCTAAGTCGTCAAGTAGTGTAGATAATAGCATTAGTGTCATAACTAGAAAATGTTAATACCCTCGCAGATCATTACAAAGGAATAACGCTTTTACTACGCTGTGTTCTCTTAAAATGTCTGTATTAAACTCTGTCACAGCTGTAGTTAGTCCAACAAACTGTTTATCTCACTTACCTCAGTTTTTCTATCCCCTCTTCACAAGAAGCAATTAATTTAATGGTCTGACGAGCAACCTAACCAAGAGTAATGAAGAATTGCATAACATATTTAATGTGTGTTAACTTGGCATAGTTAAAGGGAGGCAATCAAAAGATACAAAGCCGGCACAAAGTAAAGTGTTCGCATGACTAAAACAAGCACATGAACAAGCATGTTCAAACGAGTGAAATCTTCATGAGACGAAGACCAAAAAAGTTTCCCCTCCCGGATCACGCTTTAGAGGACCCTGCATTAAACCGTTATAAATACAACACAACTTACCATAAAAAATCTGATAGAATCTCAACCTCAGACAGCTAATTTCGAACTCTGCAAAATCGTCAAGTCACGTGTGCAAACGTCGGGGTTTTTTCACATGTAGAAGTGACGCCTTATCTACAGGCAATGGGTTTTTTATACATGTAGAAAGCCATTCGTGAAGTAAATCGTGGAATGCTTTTAACCATTGTCCAGTATCTTTAAGATACATGACAAAATTGCACAATAAAACAATTACGGAATTCGACTTTTCACTTGATAGAGTGTTATCAAGGCCTCACTTTTTGTTATCCGCCTCAGCCTTAGGCTTTGGCAAATAACATAAACCTGGGCCTTGATAATTGTTGCAATCATGCTCGGCCTCATCCAGTAATTGTTAAAGAGGACACTACACTTCAACGCAACCCAACGGATCACAATGCAGTGGATTGCAATACAATGCAACGCGACGCAGTACTATTAAGCAATACCACCGCACAGAATCCAGAGCACGCCACATCACAGGACGGGGTAATCCAAGACAACATATTCATTACATTCCTCACGAGGTCAATAAGAAGGACGAACAGTACGACAAACACAGTACCTCTTCTAAAGTGTTCATTTGTTCTTCTTGTATGGTTAAACACTGAATTTTTTGAGTCGTCTCTGCTGTCGTCGCCTTGCAGGACTGTATAGCATTTGTCAATCGGCTTATTTCCTGAAAGAACAATTTTACTGATTGCATCACAGCGTTTTCTTACTTTCAACTTATAGTTAGTCTTATTATCTCTCAGGAGGACCAGACTTCTATCACTTCACTCTAGCTAACAACAAATGATTCTACTCGTCGAGGAGAGAAATCCTCCAGGAAGGGGTTAAGTCAAATAAGTTTCAAGCTCTTGTAAAACGCAAGATTGCAAGAAAAGAAATCTGATCAAACTCGCTTATAGGTTTCCATTGTAACCAAGAAAATTATCCAACTAGCGTGAACAAAGGGATGGAACAACTCTCGAACATCATATAACATTATATAAGTCCTAAAAAGCCTTTGTAATTTTATGATTATTAACGAATTCTTTAACAAAAACACGGCAAGCACACAAAGTAAAATGAAACAAAGAGCTTTGAAAAATGTTCTGTAAAGATGGCCAATTGATTGAAAATGTTCGTTGTCTAACTTTTTAAACCGCATATCTTGTTTTCTGCATCACTATTGTAAACGGACGATGTCATATCAGTTCTGAAAATGTGTTTGAGCTCTTTTCTTGTCTTTTTGTTCGACAACTGTTGCCCCAAATAGTGTCGGAAATTGTTATAAAAATTAATATCAATGTGATCGAGCTTTCACTTCTGAAAACTGTAGCTGTGGTATCCGAGAAAAACCGGATATATAAATATGCATTTTAATATCTATATTGGCCAATGCTGTGTGGCATGTGGTAGCTTGGAGTATATAGATCGATGAATAGATATATATTATATAGATAATCTAATGTGGACCATATGACTTGTCGAGACTGCAGTTAGCAGTACACAGTCAACGACGAACCAGAACAAATGGTAACCTTCGCTCTTCCATCTGAGTCCATGTAGCTCAATGGTTAGGGCATCTCACCGGTGATAAGGTTACAGGTTCGATTCCCCTCAGTGGCTCAGATAACTTTCCTGAGTTAACAAACTTAAGGATATGACAAACCTGAACCTTCTCATACCATAGCTCACCATCTGAGTCATGGTAGCTCAATGGTTAGAGCGTCTCACCAGTCATCAGAAGTTTGCCGGGTTCGATTCCCGTCTAGGGCTCAGAAATCGTTTTCTTGAGGAAACGAGCTTGACGAACGTTCGTTGGTCGTCTTATACGTACTAAGTTCCCGCATGAACCAAATTAGTGTTCAGCATTGAGTATTTCCAACATCATGATCATATCGTGACTTCCGCTTAGGCAGTACATGTGAAGAACTTGCACTTTAGCTCACCATCTGAGTTGTGGTAGCTCAATGGTTAGAGCGTCTCACGGGTCATCAGAAGTTTGCCGGGTTCGATTCCCGTCTAGGGCTCAGGAATTGTGTTTCTGAGGAAACGAGCTTGACGAACGTTCGTTGGTCGTCTGATATATACCAAGCTCCCACACGAACCAGATTAGTGTTCAGAAATTAGTCAGAAAATTTAACTCGGCTTTCCACATAACCGTACGTGCTGGCAAAGTGCTTTGCCCGCTGCCATTGCTGACTGATGTTTCGATTAAATTTTTGCAATCAACTGCCGCCGTCGGGATGATGTTGATTTGGAACTTTCGTAATTTAGACGATAATTTCAATCTTAGAAATTATATGGTTTTTTCGAATCTAAATGATTCATTTTACGGCGGGAAAAACTGATATCTCTTCAGCATCGATCGAGATTCACGACCACATTTGGTCCCTAACACTAAACAAGACAGATAGACATTAGGGACAAATAGATTGAAATTTCAATTGTTAGACTTTAGAGAGTACCGCCGTCACCTTGTCGGCGGCTGGCCACAGCAAAAATCATATGGAAACGTTCGTTAATGACATACCGAAGATAACTGCTTGAAAAACCTAACTTAAACGGATGATAACACAGTGGTCTTTATTACTAGAAACAATTATTTACCCCGCGAAATTTGTCTGGCGAAGTGACGATCTGCGCCTTGAGTTTTTCACATTCTTCTTTGTCATTTGCAATGGTAACTTTAATCTCGGCCTGTAAAAGGCAAACAGCAAACAGTAAACACCAAATAATACACAAATACGAAAGAATAGAAGCCCGGCCATGAGTCAGAGATGTAGCCAGCGAAAAATGAGTGCCAGGCAATAACTTCCACATTTAAATTTCACTATGATCGCCATCTAGACAGGCATGCTCACAAGACTTAAGCATCTGGTGTAAGCATTCGTGCAACTACTCGTCAATCCTACGTCAAATTAACAAGCTTTATAATGTGGTTTCTTTCTGGAGAAATGGCGTATGAGAATCGAGCGAACTTTTGCTTGTTTACGCATATACTGCACGAAAATTGTATACTTCAGAAAGTCTGGCATAAAAATGTGCCGGGCGGTAATGGAAGAATTGCTGCTAGTGCTGGGCGCTCAAAATTTGTTCCAGTTGGTCCCCCCGGCGTAGCTACATCCCTGGCAGCATATACAATAAATATATTTAAACGTTCTCTGACTAGTCAGTAATATTCATACAAGCTTTCAGTTACCCGTCTATAACCTTTAGACGGGTAGATGATAAATGAAATAAAGTAAACTTTATACAAGGAATATTTGGCATTGACACTCACGAACATGAAATGATAATTATAATAGGTGGATAGACAATTCCCTTCACCTATTATAATTATCATTAACTATATACATACTGGTAATATAGAAATAAAGGTGGTGAAACGTGGGCGTGAATAATTAGTGTCGACATGGTCACTTGTTACTTCCTTTCATTTATCATCTTCGTTGATTACAGCCAGACTTCACCGAAGTAAGCTACGCCTTGGAAATAAAGATTACTGTATTTGATTTGACTTGAAACAAAGAACATGAGTACAATCCATGATCTGGTCTTCCCAGGGCCGTAGTCAGCGGAGACAGTAGCTCCTCAGAGGCAAACTACACGTGTTTTCTGAAATCATTTATAAACACATTTGTGGTAAACATTCAAAGCAACATATCTCACAGAAAATGCTCAAGATAGCATTTCAGAGCCGATAGAGTTTTAAAAATTTTGGGGAGAATGGCAACAGACTCATACTATCGGCACTAGTTCAACTGCCCCCCTCCAGCGAAAATGCTAGTCACGGCTCAGCACCCAGTTCCATAAACGTTGACGCCTGATCTTACAGCCAACGTCCGACGTTAAATCTATTCAAGCCAATAGTTATAATGTCAGACGTTTACAGTACGATCAGGTGTTAAGCTTTATGAAACTGGCTGCTGCTTCCCAAATAATCTCCATTTAAACAGTGTAATATGTAAAGCGGACATGGTATTGTCTGTAACATGCATACGCTGCAAAATTACACTGAAAACTAAAAAAATTTACCGCTTTCGAAGTCAGCTGAGCGAGTTCTGTTTTACGTTTATTATTCTCATCGTTCTCAGCAGCCTAGAAGAAAGAAAAAGTGAACTAAAAAGCAGATAGATGAAAAGAGATACCTTAGGGCCTGTTTATATGGAGGCGAGTTACCCGTCTTTGGTTCTTATACACAGTGATTACATGAATTCCCCTACCGTTGATGCTAAAGGGCGCCAAAATATAAAATTCATTCAAATCTTTAAAAAAACGATATTATACTACCGTAAAAGCATAAAATGGAGCCCCAGAAATTTTGACAATTTATCTAATGGTTTACATAGGCCTGTGTGTTATTTTCATGTGCTGGGAAGGGAACACATGCATGCGTTGCCGACAAAATTTCACCTCGGCTTGCCGAGTTACCCGGGCAAAGTGTTTATATGGCAAAGTATCCATCTCGCTTGGGCGAGATCCCGGCTCTATTTGCCGAGATCTCGGCAAGGCGAGTTACTCGCTTGTGCCATATAAACAGTCAACCGGGAAAGCCAGTTATTTCCTATTGTGGCCGGGATCTCGCCTTCGCCAAATAACTCGGCTTGCCGGGTAACTCGCCTCCATGTAAACAGACCCTTAGGGCCTGTTTATATGATCCCGGCTTGCCGGGACGGAACGCTGTCAACCCGCCCAGCTGGGAAACTCGGCTAGACGGTATAACGTGTTTATATGGACAGATTTTGCTGCCTGTAAAAGAGCGGGAAACTTAAACAACAAAATATTCAAGATGGCGGCCGCAGGGGCTACAAAAAAGATTAATTTTAATGTGTGTGTTACCTTGCTTTTGGATGTTTTTTCAAATGTTTGGTGTTTTGTATATTCTTTTAGAGTGTATAAATAAAAGGAACGCAATTATAATATCTTTGTTGACGTCGAAACGTCGAAATGTCGAAGGAATTCTCATCTCGGCTAGCCGGGATAACGTGTTTATATGGAGAATTTCTTATCCCGGTTAGCCGAGATCCCGGCATCGTCTGCCGGGATGAGTGGCGGGATCATATAAATACTTGATAGAGTTTACAAGCGGGATCTCGGGCAAGCGTCCCGTCCCGGCAAGCCGGGATCATATAAACAGGTCCTTAGAGTCTAAGCAAGAAAATAAAATCCGCATCTGTTTCTGACACTTCCGTTCAGTATTTAAGAGGCTAACGGTGAAGGATTTACGGGAATTGTCTGAAATTTCACCATCTGGGGCTACCATATTGGGAGCAAAACGTGTCTGGGTTTGTCAATTTATCGATCATTTTTTTTAACTAAGAAATAATTTCTATCTTCAAGCCCGTGCACAGTCACTTGAGTCGCACTTTTTGCTGTAGATTCAAAAATTGTGAAAATTTTAGAAATCAGAGACACCTTTTTCCCCTCAGTATTTCCGTTTACCGGGTGATGAATTTTGAGACAATTCCCATAAATCCTTGTTTACCTTTGGCCTCCTGAATATGAAACGAGAGTTTCGAAACAGAAGCGGATTTTTTTGGTTCCAACAAGGTAAATAATTTTATAACTTGTCTTGTAGCCAATTAAATAAGCTTTCAACCTTATATAGCTTTAGTATATTCGAGTGCGCTGTGACGTTTTGCGCGAAGTGTACCTTGAAGGTCTACAGTAACCTAAAGTATTTTGGTAACGAGAAATGAAACACGTCGCAATTGTATTCTAAGATCGGAGAAACGCATGTACAGTAAAATCTTACAATAACGCTAGTAGGAACATGGGCATATTTCAAGTGAACTATAAAGTATATACGTTTGTTACCTTTTTATTTATTAAGCTTTGCCACTTATATACATATACAGAATCAAATGCAGGTACGTAAGACACATATGCACGTACGAACAACAGTTTAAGAGATGTGGCAGGGTTTGCCGCAACAATTGCGCCAATTACTGCGGTCCCGTATAGAAATAAGTAATCGGGAAATGAAGGAGGAAAATAAACAGAAAATTATAAAAAAGAAAATCATTGTTCCAAAAGTTATTGTGTGTAACAGCGAAGGGTCCAAGGAAACTTCGGACGGAATTGCACTTCGGACAAACTGTTCGCCAGGACCGATTTTTCTAATATCAGCTAATTCAGCTGACATTTTTTGTTGGAATCCAAACTGAGAGAGAGTAACTTGTTTTCATCTAGATGCCGCATTGCCTGATTATACACGATTTTCTCAATTACTTTAGATATGACCGATAGTATGGAAATCGGTCTGTAATCTTCAAAACTCGATGTCATTCCTGATTTATAAAACAAGTAAAATCTTTGCGCACTTCTATTGTGCAGGAAAAACTCCAGTAATTAATGAAAGAATAATAATGTGCGCAGGAGGCGCTGATATTACAGGAGCAGAGTCCTTCAATAATCCTGGAGGTAGATCATCGATTCCGGTTGCCTTTGACTGTTTTACTGTCTTTAATAGAAGTTCCACTTCAATAGTCATTACTAGCCGAAACTTGAAAGTTTTATCCGTTCTTTCTGCAATGTCAGTTGGTTTTGTCCACACGAAATCAATCAGTGGGATGGCTTTGCCATTTAAAGACGAAATTATATTATCAAAAATCTCACTGAAAGCATTTGTAATTAGATGTGAATTGCTTGTCTGTTTCCAGTTAACTTTAAACGATTTATGCTGATTCGACGCATTAAGACTGGATTTTGTTGGATAAAAGAGCCATTCTATCACACCATTCAGCTACTGGATACCCTATCTTTTCCGACGACTTTAATGTCATATCCATTTGCTACTTTGAATCTGAATTACTTTTCCGTGAAAGCTTACTTATTGCTAAACTCAAACCATCTTTAAATGCCAACATTGATTCTGCGCCACTCGATTTTTGATCTATCTTCTACGTCGTACCTCATTGTTGCGTATTATTTGCCATTGTTTTGCCCCACTGTAACTTTTATTTTCATTCTGACATTTTGTTGGTTAACGCCTGTAATTAACATGTCTTTAATTTGTCACCATATAATCATCGTAAATGTGATCATTGTAATTTAATCTTTAAAGATGTTGGAAGTATGGCAACGAAACAGAAGTTAACAAATTGTATATATCCTTGCTGTTTAAATCAAGCCTTCCCTCCGCGTTTTATGCTAGGCTCTTATACTCATCACGAGGCTACGTTTCCCGCCTGGTGAATCTACTGCTGAAATCACTCACACCCAAATTCATTGTGGCCATGCTAAACACTCCTCTTGTGGATCGGAGTGCGCTGGAGGCGCCCCCACACGAGAAGGAGAGGCAAGGTTTAACCCAACTCAAATAAAGACCACTGGTAGTGCGAGTTACCCTATTCGAGACTTCAGTAAGGTTTTCTTAAAGTGTCTATGAAGCGAAAATTAACTTGGTCCTATTTGAAAGACTTGTAGGTAACCCAAGGGTGGGAAACTGCCAGAACTTAAGTGTGGACAAACTGACGTCTCAAGCGAAGAGCCTTCGTCGGAGTGAAACGAAAAATGAGATAAAAGTAGGTGGTGATTTTATATTGAGAAGAAATCGTATTACGAAAAGATGACCAACAGAATTTGAAAATGATAACAAACTAGTTAATCAGATGTAAATTATGGATGGTCATTCGCTATTTTAAAACGTCGATCAGTTAACCGAAAAGGGGGGGACTTGGCAATGGCTCCAAAGGAATGTACCCAGGGGAATAAGGAATACAAGCCATTGGGTTTTTATTTTATCAGCCCACAATAGAAAAAAGACATGAACTTGTGAGTAGGAAATGTCATTATAAATATAATAAATGAAAAAATCTAACTAAAAGGAAATAATAAATACAAGCCAATGTATTTATCCACCCATGCTTCACAAGGAGGGATAAATGACACACACTGAAATAAAAACTAAAATAAAACCGAGGGAGTAAAGCTTACCAGCCAACGTTTTTATCTGCCCCTGCAAGACAAAAACAGTAACTTTGTGAGAGATCAAGTGAAAGAGAAGCGTTCATTGATTCCATAGGGATAAATGGTTCCAAGTTTGAAAATTAGACGTCTTTCTTGTCTCTTACGGCTATCATTACTCCCGGAAACTTGTGAGATGGCACGGATAATCATATAAGCAAACGAATGGTTCGGACTATTAAAATGCCGTGAAACGGGTTTGTCAACGTCATTTTTCTTTACGGGGCGAAGATGTTCACCAAATCTGTCCGAGAGACATTGGCCAGTTTCGCCGATGTAGAGTTTCCAACATTTACAAATATATTTCACTGATAAGGTTCCCTTAGTCCTAACATTTCATCGTTTTAATTACAAAATTAAAGATATTGAGATTCAAAATTTTAAGATTTTTACAAAACGATCCTGAGACATCGGACATTTTTACTGACAACCCATTGATTTCTTTTCGACGAAATATAAATATTCGAGACTATTTCGTGCATAGTACTTTAAAACAAGATCCATCGTCATCAGCGGGTACCTTTTCATGCCCCTTCCCCTCCACCACCCAAATTTGTAGGCCTAAATCTGACTGGTAGTTTGACATCATTTCACATTCAACGCTTCCAGCATAATTTACTGCATATCCTGTTGCAAATGTTTCGAACTCTACATCGGCGAAACTGGCCGACGTCTCTCGGACAGATTTGCAGAACATCTTCGCTCCGTAAAGAACAATCATGTTGATCTCTCACTAAGTTACTATTTTTATCTTGCAAGGGCGGATAAAAAACGTTAGCTTGTGAACTTTTTTTTTAATGTTTTTTAATTCTTTTCTAGTCATAATTTTTGTTCTCAACAAGTCACACTTGACAACGAAAGGCTAGTTCTTCAAGTTTTATGAAAACTCAGAAAAGTTGTGAGTTCCCCAACGGGAATCGAACCCGCGTCTCCCCATTGCCGGTACGGTTGTC
>JBAHVQ010000451.1:101337-117304 GCA_036872915.1 Nanipora kamurai | reverse complement strand
TATGTATGTATGTATATATATATATATATATATATATATTGCAAAAGTGTATCACACAGAAAACACAGTTTATTAAAGTGATATATATATATATATATATATATATATATATATATATATATATTTCTATTTAAATTTTTGACTAATTGCACCACATAGATATGTATTCAGTAAGAAACATACTCCGAAGAACAGCATCTTGCAAACCCAATATGCGAGTAATAAAACAAGACAACACTTATCACGGTAATATTTCGTTTTATTTCAAAGTAATTGTCAGTCCTGGATTTACAATGAAAAATTCTCCAAGGAATACTGGGTTATGACTGTTTCAGGTGTCGTAAAAGCCGGGAGGCATGCGCCGAACGCATCTAACTCATCTAATACTTAAACACTGAACAGAAAGCCTGCTCATGTGGGAGCTTGGTAAATATCAGAACAACTAGAGGATGTTCGTCAAGCTCGTTTACGCAGAAAAACGATTCCTGAGCCCTCAGAAATAGGGCTCAGAAATCGTTTTTCTGAGTAAACGAGCTTGACGAACATCCTCTAGTTGTTCTAACTCATCTAACTTGGACGACTAGTCAAAATTAAATCCCTACCCCTAAAATTGTTATTATAAGACAACAAAACACTTACCGCGGCCCAATCCTGACCAAACTGCTCAACAAGTCTCTTCAAGTTTGTAGTTGCAGCTTCTCTAATAGCGTAAACTATGAGATTAAAATTAACATGTGGTAGAAGCCGCTCCATATTGGTTGGTTGTCATTCATTACGTAAAGTTGCAATTAAAAACTTACCATGATCAACAAGCCATGCCATGCACAAAGCATTTAGTTTTTCGTCAAAAAACTCAACACCCTAACAATAAACCAGAAAAAATTATTATCACAAACAATACATCAATTATTAAAAAGCGTGAGTTAAAAATGGAATATACCCTAAAAAAATTACCCTCGCATGAAAAACCCCTTATTCTGTGGTTCTGTTAACCGTACATTCGCCTATAGTGAAAATTGTTTTTTAACAAACAAGATAAATATCATGGTGAGTGCAGGTTGGTTCATCTCATTTTCGTACTCAGGTAGACATTTTCTTAGTCCTATGCGAGGATCAAACCCGCAACCGTCCGATGACCAGTTATCTTTTAGTTGCTTAGTCGACCCCTATCTAGGGCTTAGAAAATGTCTTTCTAGAAAATAAGCAGGGCAAACTTCCATTATCATTATTTACTACAGATACATGCACGCAACCTCTCTCGCCCGCGATTCTGGCCGTTATGTATTAACAAAGTGCATCACGGTAGTTTAGTGGCACAAAAAATGTTGATAAATGGCAGCTCCTTCGAATGGCAAGCATGGGACATTTAGTTGAATTGGTAGGTGCAATTATGTTTTGGAAGTTTGAATAAACGCTTTTATTCTCAGTAATTGCTTTGCATTGAAGTAAAATTGCGTATGTACTGCTGCCGTACATTTTGAAATATTTAGTACGTCGTGCAATGGATCAGAAGATGTAATATTCTTCCGTAAGGTGGTTCTACCTACTGTTTCAGATTTTACACATTTCAAAGGTAGACAAAATTTTAAAAAGTGAAAAGTTTTATTATTAGCACGTTGTTTACTAAGGCATGTCTTGGCATTTCTGTAAAGATGCTTCATCATGTTAGGAGGGTCAGATGATTTGGCATGCACTCCACTGCTGCCGCAAAGGCACTCCCTACAAGAAGTTGAATGACGAAAACTGTAGTACTTTTTTACTAATCAATCAGGTAAATTTAGTCCAACACCAGCAAACTATATATTTGGCCATAATCTCCAAACAAAGTAGATACATTTTGACAAAATACTTGTTCTTGCCATAAATAATAAAGTTTCCTCAATTGACAAGGCAAAATTACAAGTTCTTATTGTCCTGTGCATCTTCCTTAATATTGGCCCAGACAATATTTTAACGGACCTTCATTAACATACAAAAAAGTGGATTTCTTACAAGGCTCTTCAATACTCCCGTCCATTTTAAAAATAAAATAAATATCCACAAGTAATTTCAGTGCAGACTGTTAAATAAATGGTACAGTTTGTGACGCAACTACATGTCGTCCAAATGGTTTATAGACAGAAAACTCAAAAATTCAAATGCAAAAAGAATTAAAAGCACTTTGCCGTTAACGAAAACAAAGCTCAGAACAAAAAAACTCAGTCAGTGAAACTGGTAATTTTCACCTCAAACACATCCGTGTTTTGATAATGTTTGCATGTTTACAATCCTTGATCAATACGTATGAGTAAATGCGCTAGATCAAACATGGCTTTTTAAGTCAAACACGACTCGATTGTAATGCTGTCTGTCGGGAATAGTGAGCAATGATGATTTACTCATCTTCACGGCTCACCTTGTGTAATTATTTCGCTTTGAAAAATGTGAAATCTTAAACAGTTTGCAGAACCACCTTCATGGAAAAATTTTACGTCTTCGGAGCCATTGCATATTTCAAAATGTACGTCAACTGCACATCCATTATTTCACATAAATACGAAGCAAACTATTTAGAATTGATAAAAGTGTTTATTCAAACTTTAAAAGCAAAATCGCACCTACAAATGCAACCAAATGTCCCATGCTTACGATTGGAAGAAATCAGTTACCATCTCAAATTTTTTTCGTGTAACTAAACTACCGTCATGCACTGCGATAATACATAAGCTCCATAGACTATAGGAACAAGGTTGACCGGTTTTCAAGATTGTTAAAAAGCCTTAAGTTGACAAATTTTCCTTCTCGTAACTGGAACTTGAAAAACGTGAAATGTTAGCCAAAATTCGTCTCACAGTAACAACCGATCCTTTTGGTTACGGTGGAAAATGGAAGGGTTATATCTTCAGTGTTCTCGGGCTGAAATGCTTATAATAAACTGATTTAGGTCAGTTACATGTTTATAAGCCTAAATTGTTAGAAAACTGGATTTTGCCCATTGGATACATTACCTCAGCTTTGAACAACTCCAACGACAAATATTATAGTTTTATTGCTCTTTTTTCTCAGCTTTTACGACAAGAATATTTACATACCAGTTGCCCCGCAAGTAAAGGCATGTATTCTATGATCGCCAGTCTCACTCTCCATTTATTATCTTCAGCAAGTTCTACGATAGCTGGTAAAAGTGACTGTGAAAGTTGGCTAATACCAATGACTACAACAAAAGAAGAAAAAAAGCAATTGAATGTGAAACTAGATTGGACTAAGAAAGAGGTCTGATCAAATAAATGACGTATAAAAGCTCAAAAAAACTATGGAAAGTGCGTGCACCAAATATGGATGAAAGAAAGAATAAATTAGGAGAGTTAATAACCAAACTAAGGGAAAAAGTAATTAACGACAAGAGTATAAGTGTGCGTCCACTGTGGTTAGCATCATGTGCACTGTGGTGCATCATGTTGGTCATAAGATTATAGAACTTCCAAGTGAACATCACGGCACTTAATGTCGTTTTCCAGCTTATCTATTGTAGACTACTTTAGCATTGAAGAAAAATAAAGAAACCTGTTAAACGATAAGCGTGTAGATTTTACTTGATGAATTCATTTCGCATGCATGCCTTCTCGCCTATCATTCCTCAGTGGAAGTTTCTGAAGAAGAAACACTTATTTTTTTCTCAAGGAATTTTTGGCATTTATACTCGGTAACATGAAATGACGTTACTGTACGGTTAGTGAAATTATATGATTAGTGAATCATTATATGGTTAGAGTGTCAGAAAGATGTATTTTTAACATCTAACCGCGACAAATTGTGAAAAAATGGATCTCTAGGGCCTCCATCCCATCCGGAGGCCCTAGGGTTGCAATTTTTTGCAACTGGTCCCGGTTGGGTCTTAAAATTACATCTTTCTGACACTGGTAAATTTCCTTCACCACATAACCGTTTTTTGTTGGTTCGTGGAACTTGGATTCCCTGCAATGAGAAGTAAATGCAAGAAGGCACTCACCTTGATTGACGCAGTCCAGGTTTGAAATAATATTCAGTCTAACTTCGGGATACTACGAACAAAACAAAAAGAATATGAAGTGTGCTCTGCAGCAATAGTTCACTTGACTGTATGTTCCAAAACCTTTTTGTTATGAATACATCAAAAAATGTGGCCGAAATGGTCACAGTAAGAGCAGTCTGGCATGGCTCTAGAGAAACGACAAAGAATTTAGATCCTCAGGACTGGCATTTTCTTTGGGGTACAACACACAAATGTTTTCAATCACAATTCTTAAGAATGTTTCTGTCAGGTAGTCCCTAACGCCTTACTGAACACATTTTGGATTGAGGTGAGGGGTGGCAAAATTTGTCTCTTACACAAGTTGCTCCACTTCACTGGAACAACTGTTATCTAAATTTAATGTCAAGATGATTTACTTTTTGCCTAAATTTACATCGGTTTTTTTATCAATTCCTTCCTGAATTTCCTACTTTTTTCGAAATTTTGGGGTGTCATCCCCCACACATCCCACATAGCCCATGAATGTAATAGTATACGACGTCTAAGTCGGTGTTTATAAACTTAACGTCTTATCGTATGTACAACTTGATTGGAAAAGGACATGCATTAACAAATGTAATGAATGTTAATTTTTCGCTTACCTCATCTTTTAGCATTGTTAGGAATAATGGTAGTAAATGTTCGATTGTGCTAATTAAAATCGTAGCAGATAATTCAGTATGAAGAAAACAGTTAAAACAACATTTAATGTGCCTCAAACAGACGAAAAAAATAAAGTACAGTATGATTTAAAAATCATTGTGCTGCCCTGTTTTAATCATCTACATCTGGAACATTACAATCTTATAATTGTTCAGTGTCGGCCTCAATAATTCAAAACGGTTTTTCAATAGGTAAATACGATCAACCATACTTATCTATCGTTGTGAGGTCCGGGTGCAAGCCCTAGTCAGACATGAAGTCAAAATATAAAGATATTGTATAGGAAATAACACTGTTCGAAGATGAATTAGTGAAAATTCGCACTTGTGCTTCGCGAAATGGCCATTATACCACTCCAAAATTAGAGTTATTTCTGTATTGAAAAAGAGTTTTCTTACGAAAATATTACCAACTGTTGTATTTATTTAAATACCACATGTAGTATTTTTTCTCAATACCACACGTACGGGCCTTAAGAAGTAGTGTCTTTCCGTCAACAACAGTAAATAATCAGTCGACTTTCAGAAGACAACGTTGAACCTTAGGCCTGAACAATAGCCCAAAACTGGTGAATATGATATATCCATGTATAATATAAGAAAGTCTAAAAATTTAACAAAATACATACTTTTCTTTACCCACAATAGGTGATAGTCCCATGATAACGGAAGCTAATGCTGATTTGACATGCTGGTTCGGATCTACAACGAGGTCCTAAAGAACAAAAAAGTGTTTCAGATATAATATGTTGAAATACAAATACACAGGGCATAATAATCGCAAGAAGTTAAAATATAAGTATAAACAATGTTAAGAACTTTAACCTTTAACTTTATAGAATTCTTAACTTTGTTTAAACTTACATACGAATATATATAGAGCAATCTAATTTCTCTTATACTTTGGATGCTGCTAATTTAATAGGATAAAAATCGTCCAATATTAGCCAAATTATTACAGTCGGCAGAGGTCGACCTTGGCATTCATCTTTATAGCTCTGGACTGGCTCAAGCTTCTTTTAAAGACCACAAGCTAAAAAGAACAATTTAAACGGACATTGCAACGTTCGATTAACAAACCACAAGTATCTCACAAATAATCGTATCTTTATGGCTCGCAAGTCGAGTGTTAAACGACACTATGCGCGATTGCACAGCCGCAGGTCATACCACCTTCTTGTCAAGCAACATTTTCCACGT
Source organism: Nanipora kamurai (assembly GCA_036872915.1). Classification (NCBI taxonomy): domain Eukaryota; kingdom Metazoa; phylum Cnidaria; class Anthozoa; order Scleralcyonacea; family Helioporidae; genus Nanipora; species Nanipora kamurai. The sequence continues at coordinate 111,412 of JBAHVQ010000451.1, read as the reverse complement.
TTCTTCAGTTTGGTCAAAAGTATCTTTAATGCTCAGTTTCAGTAATATATTGTATTTTATTTACATAGTTCAATCCTAAAGTTTTAAGTTTACATTATTTATATTAGTTACGTAATTAATTTCCGTGTTTTTAATTTTTGTACTATTAGCATAGTGACTTAGGGTCACAAGTTTATCAGTTTTACTATTAAATGTTTACCCCCATTAAATAAGGTTGATTGATTCGTTTCATTTGACAAATAACTTTAGCAACGAGGTAACTGTTACACGACATTGGTTTGACCTTCTGGAAATACTTGTGGAGTATAATTAGCATGTTTAATTCTCGCTTCCTGTTCATTCTCCTGGAGGCCAGTACAAGAAATCATTCAAGGGCTCAGACCTTACACCAATCCTAATAAAGCTCTGGCATAAGCTAACTTTTGCGTGCCCACGAGCGAACCAACACTAAGTATACGTATAAGGAGTTGCACGTAAACTATTTTCTAAGTGTTTGATTTTATGTCATAAAAAGTTTATCGCACTCTAGAATGTAAATAAAAATCTTTAAAAAATAAAAATGAATATTCCATTCAGGCAAACATGAAAATGACTAAATTCTATCAATCTATTTCGCTCTAACAACTCAGGCTATTGCGGCAGAGGTCCGACGTTTACATGTTTGGAATGTCGAGCATTTAGAGGTTTAAACTCTAATCAAACAAGACTTTTTCGACCTGATTAAAACGGACTATTTCAAAAGCTCCACCTGGTTATTCAGGAATGACAAAAGCTATCGAGAGACATAAGAAATATAATTTTATTAGTGCTGTAAAATGCAAACTACATTTACTAAAAAAAAAATCATCGTAATGTTAACAATAACAAGAACAGCCAACAAACCAGAAACAACAACGACAACAACAACAACCACAACGATGTCGAAGACGATAACTACAGTAGGAGTTTAAGAATCACGTTCGTACGCCGAACGGTTGGTAATAGTAAAATTATCTTTGAATAGGGTATAACAAGAAAAGGGTTTTATCTTTTAAAACTAAAACGTAAATTAACCGTCATAACTTTAAATATGAAATAAGCAAAATGCCAGCTGACGAGTGGTCGAATTAAAAGTAAAAATGAATACAAGTCGGTCGTTTGGAGCAGCTCTTGATCAGGAAAGGCATCAATAGCGTACCAATAACTTATAAATACTTACCTTAACACAAGGTAGGATGTGGGTCATTATTATTTGCTCTCGGCCGTCCTCATTTAAGTTATCAGAGAATTCTAATACACAGATGGTAATAAGAGAAATGCATATTTGGTTAGTAGATTTCTGTGTATATATAAGCACAAAGTAATTTTTTATACTACATTGCCATTATGGTACGTCCACTACATTATTTTGCATCAGATTTTGGCAATAAATTCTTAACAATGCCAAATAAATTCTAGCATTCTGGAACCTAGTTTCATACACACAAAAACGATGTGCATTTACCTTTAACTTTCCCTGAAGCAGCAGCTCTTACTTCAGCTTCACAATCCTTTAAAAGGTTCTGAAATGCTGGTACCAAATCATTTTTGGTTATTTCACTTCCAACTGCTTTTTGAAGCTAGAATTTATGAAAAGAATAGTAATAACATGAAATAGTATGGGAGTACTCAAAGAAACGACAGATCAAACAGAAATGTACCCAGTATATAATCATGGAATTATGGATGGAGGGTTCATGGTACTACTAGCTCCTTTCGTAAAATAAATGAAACGAGAAATTTGACAATTACACTTTGGATTTGATTCGCATAGGAAAAACTCTCATGCTTATATGCTTGTATAAGTGTGCAGATCAATAGTTTCTAACCATCAGGCAATTGTCCTTTAAGCAGACAGTTTCTAAACCTTAATATTGCGAGACGTTGCTAACACTCTGTACCTGGTGCGTTTCGCTTGTTAACTCTTAATACAAAAATGCTGAAAACGCTTATCGAGTGACTATAACATTTTAGAATTCTTCTGTAAGAGCGGCTTCTGACGCCATGGCAATAAAGCCCACAGAGATTCTCATCCCCCGGTCAAAGTAGGAAGGGAGTACTGAACATGTCAACTCAAGTCAATAGGATGTTGAGCCATGGGTGCCTCAAATCAAATGTAGTTAGATATCGTCTCAAAAATGTTGCAAAATTCCGGTCTGGACCCAGCAAACCTTCGGCACAGTTCCGCAATTTTACCTGGCAATTTATTAGACTTTTTATGTGGGGAAAAAATTGGGATATGCTCTTAAGCGCGTTGCTTATCATCGCTGTAGTTCAAAGTTAAGCCTGATCAGATTGGGTTAGACCTTGGATGGGTGACCACCTCGGAATCACCCGTGTTCATTTCCGAGTTACGAACTAAAGTGAGTAGAGCTGTTGGTTCTCTCCTGTACTTCGAAGGTTTTCCTCCCGCCGTATTGACCTCGTTATCTCCTATTCATATGTAATCGTAAGGATTTCAATGAATAAATTACGTTATTATTATTATTATTATTATTATTATTAACTTTTGACTCGCTTAGATCTATTTTTAGAAGTTATACACTATATGTAAATTACTATCATTAAGAAAGGACTATAATAAAATTCTCATTAGTTTAGGCAAAAAATATTATTATTATTATTATTATTATTATTATTATTATTATTATTATTATTATTATTTAGATCAAATTCACACACTTTTCGTTCTCTAGTGGTATATACTTCCTGAACAGCGGACTAATATCCCTTGGCCTCAGGTATCCAGGATCCTTCTAATTATCCTAGCCGTTCCCAATAAACAAGCTTTTTGTTGTAGTCCAGTTTTCTCTTTCATCTCAATTTTATCTAACCAATTTCTAAAGTTCTGACTGAGTGTTCCAAGAGTTTCAATCACTATGGGAACTATAAACGCTTTTCTGCATTTCCAAATCTTCTGTATCTCATGTTTTAAATCTTGATATTTTTCTACCTTCTCGTCTTCTTTTTCCCCAACCACAGCATCGAAAGGACACGATACATCAATAATAATGCATTTTCTTTTGATCTTATTATGAACCAGAATATCAGGTTTGTTGTGTTCCAGTCGCTTATTAGGTCTGAATGGTAAAGTCCCACTGCACTTTAACCTCTTCATTTTCCACAATCTTATCAGGTACATGATCATACCATTTCTCTTGGTGTGCAAACTGAAACCTCTTGCACAACTCCCAGTGTATAATCTGCGCTACGTTGTCATGCCTCCAAGATTTGTACTGTTCGAGTACGTTTTTTGCACCCGGAAACAACATGTCTAATTGTGTCTTCCCCTTCTCTACACAACCTACACAATGGCGAAACTTTCTATTAATCAATCCTACTCTTCACTGCACTTGCTCGTAGTGCTTGATCTTGGGCTGCGACGATTGTTCCTTCAGTCTCTTTTTTCAAATTTCCACGTCTCAACCAAGTCCAACTCTCCGCACTTCTTATGGCCTTTCTCCTGGTATTTAACCTTTCGGTTTTCCAATATCTCGTCAAAGCTTAGACCTTCTGTGAAGAATCCTTCACCTTTGACCGCCATCAACAATCTCTCATTGCTCTCTCGTACATACTTAAATAACTTACCCTCCTCTATCTGTATACAGTCCTCTACTACCTTTCTCCTTCCTTAAGTATAATCTCCACATCTGCATCAGAGTGTAATGCTCACTAGACAGTAAATAACTTCGATATAAAAATTAGAGTGCTGCGTCAGCAGTAATGAACAGCTTGTAGACAGTCAAAAGGTTTGGGAAACTGTCGGAACTTAAGAATGTTTAAACGACGTTTCGAACGAAGGCCCTTCGTCGGAGCGAAACGTAAAGTGGAAAAAAATAGGGTGTTTTTATATTGAGAAGAAATCATGTGACAAAAAGATGACCAATAGGAATTAAAAATCGATAACAAACTAGCTAATGAGATGTAAATGATGGATAGTCATTTGCTGTTTTAAAACGTCGATCAGTTAACCGAAAAGGGGGAGGAGGACCCGGCAGAGGCCTCAAGGGAATGGTAACACGTAGAGGATAATAAGCAACAGGTTAAAACAAAAGAAAACCTAAGGGAATAAGGGATACAAGCCAATGCTTTTTATGCTAGGAAAAACCATTAACTTGTGAAGGAAAATGTCATTATAAAATAAACAATACAAGCCAATGTATTTATACGCCCCTGCTAGACAAGCTAATGATTTGTAACTGACGCACAGCATAGATGTTGTCGCTGGTTATCTCAGAGCAGGACTGTCTACTGCCTGTAGACTTAGCCCATCCTTGCTTTCTTACTGCAGTACGTTTCTGAAAATGCGTCCTGTACCAAGTAGGGATGTCTTTTGTAGCTGTGGTATCTTTAATCCTAGGTCTAGTTTCTCTAGCCAATTTCCGAATCTCTTGCTGACTGATCCAAGTGCTCCTATCACTACCGATATAACCTCAACCTTCTTTATTCACCACAACTTTCCTATTTCAATCTTCAACTCCTGATACCTTTCAACCTTCTCGTCTTCTCTTGTTGGCACTTTGCTGTCCTCTGGGATTGCCACGTCAACTATTATGTATTTTCTCACCTTTTTGTCTATCAACACAATGTCTGGTTTTCTATGCTTGATCTTTCTATAACACTGTATCATAAAATCTCCTAACAGTTTCGCCTCCTCATTCTCTATTACTCCCTCAGTCTCATGTCCGTACCACTTCTCAGCTTTCTTCAACCCATATTTACCACACATACTTCCGTGCATAATTTTTGGCACTCCATCATGTCTCTTCTTATAATCCATTTGTGCCAACTTGCCAGATCTACTCACAATATGCCACACTGTCTCCTCTTTCTCTCCTCACATCCTGTATAATGGGTTCTCATCTGTCTTGTCAATCTTGTTCTTCACATATTTTGTCCTCAACGCCTGTTCCTGTGCTGCACAGAGTAGGACCTCAGTTTCTGGCTTCAAATCTGTCTTCCGTAGCCACGACCATGATTTTTCTAAATCGATGTCAGGGTTCTCTTTCAGTTCTCTGTAGAACTAGCCATACAATGTCTTGTTTTCCCATCTCTCTTCTTCTCTTCCTCCTTATTACTCTGATAGTCCTCTTTTTTTACGCATCCTTCTGTTCTTAGCACACCATTTTCTCTTAATGCACTAGCATTGGTCCCACACTTCCCTTCACATACCAACCTAGATTGTTTTCTTCCGACCTGATACACATTTCACAGCTGATAAGTCCTCAGCTATTATTATTATTGTTATTATTATCATGAGACATCGCACACTATACAATGTATATTGGATATTAACTTGAGCATCAAGTTGCACCAAGCAATCTCAGATTTCAAGCACCTTCCTCAAAATTCTGGCTGTCCGAAGTAGTATCGACATCTGAATTTGTGCAGTTTTGACTGAAATTTCGATCTCCTTTATTCTGTCTTCCAAATGTCTTGGGACCGTTCCTAAAGCTCCAATTACCACCGGGATTATTTTAGCTTTCACCTTCCATAATTTAGCACTTTCTCTAACGAAGTCCCTATATTTTTCAACCTTTTCGTTCTCTTTTCCCATCACCTTACAATCGGCAGGACAAGCGACGTCAATTAGTAGGCATATTCTCGCTTGTATATTTATCACCACAATATCATATTATTATTACTATTATTATTTATTAGTGTTATGATTGTGACTATTATTATTAAAATAAACGATAATTACCAAAAATTAATTTAGTTTTAAATTAGTTTTCAAGTTAAACAGAGAAACGTTAGGTCTTCGTATCTACACAGCAAATAATGATCTGTTTATAAACCGTGCAATGGTGTGAAATATCTAGTGTAAAGCATCTCTCAATAAGAAATTTGTTAGGTGGCTTTAAAGACTGCGACGAAGCTCGCATCCAGTTATACGCACGTTTACAAACTAAATGGTACCTCAGTGAATTTATCTGCCACCATATACCTGACCCTCCAGGACTTGTCCTAACAACAAACAAAAATGCAATATATAAATATACGAGTGGCGAATGCATTGATGAGCGCAGGGATGCAATCTACACTTCTGTTAACACCGTATACTAGTACTGCCTTCAGTTGCGTTAGCTCTGACAAATGAACATTCTAATAACTGTAATAGACTTTTCAAGTCAACTGCCAAATACATTTATTTCACTGCACACGTCAGACCTGACATATATTACTATAATGTATCACTCTGGGGCTATTTTCAGCGTGTTGGTGGTGGGAAGGATTGGCCATGAGCAATGTCCCCTCCCACTTTTTCCGTGTCACAAATTTTTACAAGAAAGTTAAAGGAACAATCTCTAAAACGTAATGTAAACCATTTGCCGTGTTTGCAAGAAATTGAGAAGATATATGAGAAAACTCAATCTACAGAGCGTAGAGTGTAGGTTTTTTGCAAGCTTGGATAAAAACAACGAAAGGCTCGTGCTTCTCTTTCTCTTGTTCTTCTCTTTCTTATGTTCTTCTCTTTCTCTTCTCTATTTAAGGAGCCTTTCGTTGAATTGAGAAGAGAAAGGTATCTTCTGATTTAAGGCTTCCTGGCAGGTCCATGTCAAAAAGTAGGATAAAAGTGGGAATATTTTAGGAATAGTAGGATTAAATTAGATAAACGATCAAAAGACTACTACAACAATAAGAATTTTTTGTGATTAATTTCGAATGACAATATCATAAAAATATAATTTTTATTACATGAAATGTACAAAAGGGACCTCCTCCTCCCCTACAAAATTAAAATCCAATGGGGTTTTTCTCCAGACAGCACGTGACATCATCTTGTCAGTATCAAGACATCACCAAACTGTTTTACCAAACAGTTTTCAAAAATGAAAAATAACATTTTAAGAGAGAAAGTAGGCAAAATGAGAAAAATCAAGGCATTCTTAAAAAAAGTAGAAGTAGGAAAGTACAAAAAAGTAGAAAAAGTAGGACTGCCAGAAAGCATGTGATTTGAAATATCGTGTTTGGAGATCATGAGCATTTTGTTATTTTCAAGTTGTGATGCAAAAGTAAAGAAACCAGAATGCAAATTTGGCCTCGTATTTTTGAGGTAATGCAAGCCAAAAATAGGCTTGTGGTCATGTAAAGTATGGGTGGTAACTGAATAAGTAAAAGGTAAAGACATTATATTTACATTATGCGACGGGATAATGTCATCAATTAATAAGCTTTCTCCATAAAGGAGTTCCAAACCAGACGTACACAGATCACAGAAAAATCATAAAAGGAAATTAGATGACCCATAGATTTATGTGACAAAACATTGGATAAATACGTGGCGGAAAGTGGGTTCTAAGTGTCAATAGAGACCCCATGTATTCAGACCTACGGCTGTGCAAATGGTGTGTAGTAATACCAACATACATTTACATACTGGCAATCTAATTTCCGCCATGTCTTTATGAAGTGTTTTGTCACATTACAAGTCCACGAACCATCCAATATCCTTTCATTATTTTTACCTGATTACCTCTTGTTCACCTACTTTCGAACTCCTCTGAGACAGTTTAGTAATTGACAAGAATAGGGCTACTCCACATGTACGCGTTTTCAAATCTATACGTTTTCATTGAACTGAAAACGCATCAAAAATTTTGCGTCCATACAAGTGTTTCTGTATCGTATTCTCCCGTTCAGACGACAACGTCAGAATGCAATAAACAGTGTGGGTCATCGCTACAGAGCGTTTTCACATGACGTCATAGTCGCCATGTTGGTGTTCCTTAACAAAAGAATTTTAACTATCTTCTTTTGTTGGGTACACCAACATGGCCGACATGACCGTTGTTCTTTGAATCTCTGGGGATTGAGTGAAAACGCTCCATATAATATTCCTTTATTATCGTTTTTAAATGTATTAAGACGACACAAAAAAGTACACAGACAAGCATCGCTTAAATAAAGGGGATTGTTTTCCATGACCTTACATATCAGTAGCTATCCGAAAGAAAAACGTCCATAAACTGCACTGTTCTTGTTGACTGTTTCTTAACGATGAATTAAAAATAACTATGTTCTGTCGTTTCCGGTCACTAACTCCAACAAGTCAGGATAAAGCCATCCTCTGTTTAGGTGGGCTGGATCCAACACCGCTTTTAGTCTCCGTTTTGCCCGTCCACACGACAACTCGCCGTTTCCAAGTCTCCACTTTCCAACGCATTTTCGAAAACGAAAACGCTGATTCAGCGTTTACGTGAGGACGGAAGGCGAAAACAGATAAAAAATTCTCAATTTTTGCATAAAAAACGTATGTGTGAACGGGGTCTAACTCGTCTAACTCGAAATTTAAAGAGGAAGTGGGTCAAAATAGCTTCCATCGTACACTGTGACGGGTATTCCTGGGGTTGAACAAACTAGAGTTAATGTAAATATGACATCTTTGCCTCTTTTTTATTTCAATTTAGTTTACTTTTTCAGCACTCACTCATGTGTTACATAACAGCCGAGATCCTGTTTCCTTTCTTTCTGATGATGTTGCTAATGTTGACGTAACGTTAGTTTACTAAATATTTCTATTTCCACAATGTGTACGTCGTGGACTTATTTAAAATGCTTTGCTGGATTATTATTTCTGTTACCAAATTACGCTTTCGGCCATGTAATTCGGTTGCAACATCAGAAGAAATAGAAAATTCTAAATAAACTATTGCCCTTGAACGTCCTTTCTCTGAGTGTCTGACGTCTCACTTATCACATTAGTTCTCTTCTAATTTCAGTTTTGGCAGTCGGCAAATCTTTTATCTTTTTAAACGTTCCCTCACAATGCCTCTGCAGCCATCTTATTCTATATCACTGTTTGATACCTCCACTAGTGATTTGCTGGGACGATCTTCTTCGCAACACGGCTTTTGGCGCCATTTCTTGGTGTTTAATGTCAGCATTGGGGGTTGAACGCTAATTCCTCTCGCTAGGCCAGTGGCTATAGTCATTATATTCTATAACATACCTGAGCTGCAGTCCTTAACATAGGCATTACAAGAGTTTCAACATCTTCAGGAGGTAAAATAGACGCAATATTTACACAAGCCTCGACAGCTAACAGCCTAACAGAATCCTGCAGAATATACGAAAGATGAAACAAAAATGGTAGCAGTCATTATACCCTGACAATCATAAAAGGAATATCTTACGCTGTCATTAACATATGCTGACGAATTTTAGACAGATTAGCGGTGATCCGCACTACAACGAAAAATCACAACAAAGCGGTACAAAAGTTTAAACTCAGTGATGTAGTAAAAAAAATGTAAAAGAAAAAGTAACATATTCCCTATGCAGAAATGGCTGCTGATTTAGGCCGAGGCTAAACGTTCCAACATCGTTGTACAACATCAGGCAATTAACAATGTCATAACAGGTACAAATTTTCATTCAAAATTACACCAACACGACGATTATATAGTCCGTCGAGAGGTGGGAAAAAATTGCATTTGTTATAACATTGTTTCCGCCTGATGTCGCACAACAATGTTGGAACGTTCAGCCTCGGCTTTAATATTTTTTGTGTGTACTTAAATTTGCCTGACGAGGTAAAAAAAAGTTACTTTAATGTACACAAAGGAGTATTACATTGACACTTATTTTAGGGTAATATGAAACAATAATTTCACAATTATCCTACTTAGCTGAAGTTAAATGAAAAAGTTGAATCGAGCGGTATGATATGAACTCGCACCATCCGAATACCTGTCCGTTGCTATACCTTATGAACTAACGAGTTTTATCCAACTTAAGTGCACGAGATATTCTCGTGACAACTTAACGCTGTCCATGAGGATGGATGATGGATGTGCAGTGTTTCGATTCTATTTCAGAATTATCCTTAGCGTAATACGAAACAATTGCATGTAAAGTCAACTTAATCAGTGGACTTCAGCAGTGAAGGAAAATTGCGTAATTATCGTTTTATATTATGGTGAGAATGATTCTGAAATACAGGGTGATTCAAAAAGAATACGCCAAAATCATCACGTATTTATTCAGTTCTAAAGCATTGTAATGGACTGAATCAGTAGTCATTTGATGGAGGAGTTATCCAAGTTTGATTGGA
>JBAHVQ010000451.1:45611-62280 GCA_036872915.1 Nanipora kamurai | reverse complement strand
TTACAGGCAACGATGTTCGTTCTTCTAACGAAGCATCCTGTCTGAGTCTTTGCTCGGCAACTTTGATGGCAAGGTCAGCAGGTATTTTGGTAAAGAGAGAAACGACGTCGAAATATACCAATTCGTAGTCCGCGTTAAAAGTTTTACCTCTTATAAAATCCACAAATTCGATAGTTTTTTCTTATACGCCATTGGAAGGAATTGGTTTATCTCCTTCACAGTTATTGATGAGTCGACGACTGAGGTCAATTCTTTCTGTAAAGAAGTCTCTTTTGATAACTGAGAATGCGGAAGACGTTCAGAGAGCGGTGGAAAAACGCAAAATGGCCCAAAAAACTGTTTATGGCAGAAGATGCAGTAAAGAATTGACACCATTGGAAACTGGTCAGAAAGTCCGAATAAAAAAAGAAGATAAGTGGGTTCCAGCCACTGTAGTCAGTAAATACCATACACCGAGACCTTATGTGGTAGAAACCGAGAATGGATCTTTCTATAGACGAAACCGTCGCCATCTTCGCAAGAATCGAACTGAAAGTAATCCTGTAGGTTCCAATAAAGAATCATGTCTTTCAGAGGTTCTGGATTCGCAATCACCAGTTGATGATTCGTCAGGACCGACAATCTCTAACGCCGATGATTTTGCGCTGCAACTGAAAGGAACTAATAACGTAGTACGAACTCGGTCCGGAAGAGTAATTGTTCAGCCGAATAGATATCAGTCTAGTGATTTTCGACTTAATAAGTAAGTATATACTGAATTAAATTTGAGAAATCCTGCATGCTTGATATTTTTCTTTAATTATATAAGATAAAAAAAAAAATTACAAGAAAAGAATACAATAGTTTGCCTATACCTGAACAACATACTTGGTATTACTTAATTTCTTCTTAAAAGACATTTAATTTAAAGAAAGGGAGATGTAATATATGTAAATATTTATGTTAATAAAATCATATAAATACGGGGCTTTGCCTTTCCAGGGAGGTGTTGTTGTACAGTGTACAATGGCGTACGAACGATACAATTGTCAGTTATTTCTGTCTGCAAATCCTAATTACCGTTATAAGACTGAGCTTATCATTTTCCACCTCTTTCAGCTTCGTGCGAGACTATGTAGGATAGATTGTTTGCCCTTTCTTGAATCTCCTTGTCTTCCTTTATCAATCAACCATTCTGGTCTTTCAGAAATTCATTTATTTATTTCTGTATCAAGGCAATTCATTCTGCACTCAAGCTTTTGAAAAATCGAAGCTTTGTTAGTATTTTGTGGCGATGACAAGGCTTGATCACCAATCCTTATCACATCACTATCAACCTCTCAACCAGTCGAACACTCGTTTATTTCAGCACGGCGTTCTTAACATGACTTTCGTCTTCGACTAGTAGTTCGCCAAGTTCCTACCAGGACACGCCAGGGATATTCGCTAAACGTTTCTCGATATATTCGCTCTTTACTCCCTTTATTATTAGCAAGAGTTGCTCCGTATACCAGCAAATAAGCACTTCAGGGTTTTCAAACTGCTTGCTTCCATCGCCTGGCGAAGTCCATATGCCTGATGTCTCGACTATATCGCCAATAGCATTCATTAATTGCTCAAAACCGCCAGACCATTTAAAAGCCCCTTTATCAGATAATGTGAGGCTCTTTTTAACCTCTGTCGAGATATCTACAGCTTCATTTTGTTCCTTCTCACCACAGCTTGCATTCACACAAGAGGCCGCCATTTTTTAGGCTAGAACTGGACTTGACAACCGCGGACTCCGATGATGTTGAAAGTTGAGGTCCTCCAAGACTTGTATTTTCTTCTTCATCTCTTTTTTAGATCTAATAAAGCCATTTTAACCGAAATACAGAGTTTTGGGTCAACTATGGTTTACCATGTTAAAATACGCAAAATGCTGCCAAACAGTGGTTCAACTTCTCACCTTCCGTCGTACCGCTCTTGATGTTCAGCTGACAGTTCATCATTTTTCGCATCGCCAAGCGTAAATACGGTTGAGTAGGAGGTTAGTTACATGTAGTCCTATGTAATCACTTCTTAGCCACGGGATAACGGGCTTTCCTTGTCCAGCAAACCAACTATTGGAACGATATCGTCTGGCTTGAAATGTTCTGAACCAACGCAACTTGTGCTGAAAGGCTCCCAATGTGCTCGTTTTCTCTTTACAAAATTCATCCAAAGTCGTCGTCGTCGTCTCGTTGCTTGGGGCTGGAAATTACTAGAGTATGGTGTCTTGTGAAGTGTTATGCCGTTCTTACGGTGTGGTTTGTTAGAGCATCCAAATACTACATAGTGAGAAGGCACTTCTTTTGCACCAGACGTTGGTGAAACTGAGCAAAACAACAGGAGTCGAAAGTACTTCCTGTCCCGATTGTAGGTCATCAGCATTATTCAGACTTAGACTCTTTTCTCCCAGCCATGTTTATTTTTTGCTATGTTCGGAGCAATCTATCTCTGAAAGTTTTTATCCCTTTAAGGTTATATAACGTTTGAATCCTTTCTGTACGGCCGATTTTTAGTAAAAAAATGAAAATTTCCGTATGTGCACTTTAATTCGTTTGAAGGTAACGTATGAACTTGCAATCTGCGAGTGTCAATATATCACGTTTTCTTACGTGATGATGATAATTGTGCCAATAATGTTTACTCATCATAGACCTTTTTCATAAAGACGGCGGCTTACACGGAAACGAGGCAGGTGGGTCAAAACAAGTTCAAGGTAAGCTCTTACATGGCCGTTGACAGGGGAACCCCAGCTTTTAAACATATTTCACAGTTATTTGTACACCCAAACGCAGAGATTTTCTCGCCGGCGGCCATGTAAGAGATTTTCCTGCGCTTGTTTTGACCCGCGAGCCTCGTTTCCGTACAGGCCGCCATCTTTATGAAAAAGGTCTATAAGGTTAAGGATGTTCTTAAAACTCGTATGCGCAGAAGAAACCTCTCGATAATCAACGGGAAAGGGACCGGTAGATTTCTAACGAAGGATTAGAATTAAAACATTCTAAATAATACTGTACAATAAAAATGGAAAGCAAAGGTAAAAGGTTTCTCTCCTCACGATATCCAGGGGGAAACCAGGATTTCTAAAAGAAGGGAAAGTATGGTCGAAAATAAAAAATTTTGTTCTACTGATTAGTAGCTTGGAAACTCACCTCCTCGGAAATTTTTCCATTAAAGAGCCCCGTAAAAATGAACTCCGTAAAAATGCATTTAATACGCGGAATATCGCAAGATAGACACTATTTGCCATAAAAGTTTGCGATATTTTATTGGGAGAGGAGAATTTGTACCACCAATAGGGGTGGCAATTGCCTCCACAGCCCCCTGGGTTCCCCTCCTGATAATGTCTTAATTGAAAATCGACGTTCTTATAAATCATTTATAACACTGTGCTGTGTCGAGAAATCTCACCATCTGTCTTCCTCTAGTTAAGGCAACGTGAGCATTCTGCAGCCTCCCTTCGTCATCCTCATAAACCTCCGCTGACCATAAAACACAGTTTACATGAGCCCATTCATCGACGTTAAAGTAAAGAAGTCTTCCAGCAGCTTGTGCATCGTCATCTCCAACTGCATTGCAGTAAACACACTTTCGCTCGTCTATTCTCTACACATAAGAAATTTTAATTATAGAAAAATGACAGAACTGACATCAAAGCCATTTCTACCAACAAAATGTTTTGAATCACGCGTTTCTTTATTTTTTTTGTTCTGAGTCAGTGAAGATCATTCCTTATTCATTTGTTTATTTTTTAATTTATTTTATCTTATTTTTAATTTATTTATTCGTTATGCACTTATTCCCTTAACAATAAAAATACAGTGCATTTTTACCAAAGGGGGTCTTCTTAATAAATTCAACATTACATGAATGAACGCAAGAAAAACAAGCACAACAACACCTGACAGATGAGAAGGTAGTTTGTGAGGGCCAAAACCGGGATGAGTGTCGTTTTGTGAATTTAGATCGTGGTTTGGGGGAAGAAATCAAAGAAATTTAACCTAAAACGTCATGGGCAAACTGCTGTGTAAGTTTTGTCTCCACGACCGACAAAAAATCAGCGCACGATATAGATATCAGACTGAATTTACAAAATTTAAGAAAAATTCATATCGATTTTTTTGTTTTGTTCTTAAGATAAGCGTCTTTTATATTACCAAGATTAACACTTTTTAGAACCATTTATACCACTGAAACCGAAAAAGTGCTCTGAAAAATCAATGAATAATAGCAGAAAAAATTGTTTTCCACCATTTTTAAGAGAAAATAGTCAAATTATTGAAACACACCATGACGTTGGAATCTCCTGGTTTGGTTACTTTATCCAAATTGATTTTTGGTTGACATTCATTTCTGCCATACTTCAAACGTTGGTCGTTGTCATCCTTCCCCAAATTTGCGCACATTTCATGACCATCATCAACATCCTCATCTATTTGTTTCTTTATTTTAATGGCATAGCTGTGATCCTCGACAACTGTGATTAAGTCGCCCAATCTCTTTTTCCTGCATAACAGAAATAAGTGAAAGTGAATATAAGATTGTAGAAAAACTGTAACTTCTCAGCCAAATGATGACAGATTTCTAGGCATGATTTAAAAAATAATCTATATTGTTTATATAATTTTACATTATTTTCTTTAACAATTATTGCCAAGCAAGTTTTCATGAAAGAAATAAATTACACTTAAAAATATATGAGATACTGTGGGCGATATTTTCGAGCCAAAATACCTGTTAACTCACCACACACGAAGCAAATCCTTTATCAAATGACTTCTTTAGCATAAATAAACTTAAGGTAATCGCGAATATACTGCTTTTATTCTGGTTAAAATTAACTGTTAATTCATGGTAAATTTATCGTAAATTTTCGCCATCTCAGTCCTCTTCAAATGTCTACTTTAATTAAACGTCGGAAAAATGGTAGCCATCTCTCACGGTGTGACATTTTAAGAGTCGTTACGATCAATTCCGAGGTTGGATTAGATACTTGGTCGGGCCAAAGGTCTTACAATGATTGAGGACGAAAAGCTTGCTTTGCACCATTATTAGTAAGTGCTAAAAATACGGGGGTCTCCCCGATCAGCCGCTAGCCCTTGTATTCCCTAAGAGTTGGTAGTCTTTGCCCATTGAGGTAATCCGCTCTCCAAAGCATGGGGTGCCAAATGAAAAAACAAGTTTCTCATTACTTTTATTTCCTATGAAATACCCGGTCTAATGAAGCAGGGTTTGGTAGCATTATATTTGGGTTATGTCCGCACTATATACGCTAGTTTTTGTTTAGGTGGGAAAAAAATTCAAAACATTTTATCGTTAAAACTGGCTTTGTAGTCAAGTGAAAGTGCAAATTTACCAGCAGGATTATACTCGAACGGCAGGAAAAGAACAGGTTTCCCTATCCCACATACTCAGGGCAGGATGCTGGTTGAGTGTCTTTCACTATAAATCTCAACTCCAAATACGAAGCGAAATGCTTTCAAGACTGAACATTAAAGAAGCGTCAGTTGCAAAGCTCTAACAGTGATACTAAAACACGATAGGAAAAAAAACTGACGTTGTCGCCTTGGTCACTTCAGCTGTTGCGTTTTCCTTTTTCTCTACACTTTCTTGGATTGGTGACAGCAAATCTTGCCATGGAAATATAGACTTCATTTCCTAAATAGAAACAAACAATGCTTTCTCAGGGTTTACAGGTTTTTGAAAACAGTAAGCATCTTTCACCTGCTATAACTGAGTCAGACCAATTTCTCTTCAAATACAGAGACGAGAACTGAATTTCACTATTTCAAATAAGTACCATATCAGAATTCTGCGTAACTCGAAGGGACGGTGGGCATATATTATATATTTCGCACAACTTATTTCATCTTTTGTAAGAAATAAGTTCAACTACACGTCATATATGTTGAAACCTGTGTATGAATACATAACGTGCTTTCTTAAAAAATATAAGTTAAAATCAACTGAGGCCGATAGATACTATTTAAAATAACTCTATTTGGTTAAACTTTCGTCACCTACGGCTTCAACCGTGTTTAATTGCTGTTTCGAAAAGTAGTTTGTAAGTATCAAAATTCCTTTATTTGAGAAGACAGTTCAAATACTCGACGTCGACAGGTACTTCGACGTGTTCGTGTGTTAAAAAGGCTCGCTTTTTCAAAGCACACACGGACTTTGAAATCCCGGTAAAGTCCTTTTAGCTTTTCACGCGTCGACTAACTGATAATTTTGGATTCCCGCTGATCGTCCTTTGAACAAGCAGCCCCTGGTGAATAACAGTCCCATTCATTTCACACCTCAATTGTTCATTTTATTGGCATATGCACATCACAAAGTCCAATAAGTTTTACCAACTGTCAACATATATACCTTTTCAAATAAGTTAACCAAGCCGCAGAGGCCTTTCAAGGTGTCGTCTTCGTCAGTCAATGTTGTTTTAGCTTGCTGAAATATAGCTTGCAGGTCTTTGGTATAACATTCCTAAATAACAATTTGAGAGCCCGAAGGTCAAGTGTTATTTAAGAACGAAAGAGTTTAATGGAAAAATTAATGATAAACTTACAACAGAATTGTATTGTTTTCTCTTTACTTTATCCAGAACAGCATCGAGATCTTTAGGATGGCCATTTCCAAAGACTTTCTAAATACCCATTAAGAAATAATTTAGCACTGTATTACCAACAAGATATCTAAATTTCTTTCTGAAAGCAAACAATGGAAAAACCTCAAGCGAATACGTACATTTGCTTCAGTTGAATGGTAATTCGAAAACTTTACATGTACAAATATTGTAAATCGGGAGGAGAAGCACCTTAGTACCCATATGGTCAGGCATTAGACAAGGACGATTAAAAAATATGATTATCTGAAGCAGTTTAATTTTTTTTTACTTGCACCTCGAAGTACGGAAATTATTCTTTGCAGAGTTTGCTGTATTTGGGATTAACTTGAGTCGTGGGGGAAGACTTTGACAACGTTAAAGTTAAGGAAATACCTGCTCAAAGTATTTTTTAAGTACTTTATACTGCGTAGAACCCATCAGCGTATCAACAATCTGTAAAATAAAGTTAAGTAAGGTAACGCCAAGAAAGCGAAGTAAAGAAACAGAGAGGAAATGTAAATGAAGGAAAAGAAAATGTTCTGTAAATGCAAGGCAAGGAAATGTAAGTTATTAGATGACTAGAGGACGTTCGTTAAGCTCGCTCACTCAGAAAAACAATTTCTGAGCCCTAGACGGAAATCGAAACCGTAACCTTCTGTTGACCGATGACTATCACGACTCAGATGGTGAGCTAGGGTGCAGGTTCATCGTATGTATTGCTTAAGCGGAAGTCACGATATTATATAATGATGGAAATACTTAATGCTGAACACAAAGTTGGTTCATTTGGGAGCTCTGTTCGGCATTAAGTATTCCCATCATTATTATCATATCGTGACTTCCGCTTAGGCAGTACACATGACGAACCAACACCCTAGCTCACCATCTGAGTCGTGGCAGGTCAATGATTAGAACGTCTCACCAGTCATCAGAAGTTTGCGGGTTCGATTTCCGTCAAGGGCTCAGAAATCGTTTTTCTAACGTCCTCTAGTCGTCTGATATTTATCAAGCTCCCTCATGAACAAACTTTCTGTTCAGCATTAAGTATTTCGATCGAAATGTAAGTTATTGTTAGTTAACTAACGCTGGGGATCGCAACGAAAGGAAAGGAGGAGACAGTAAGGAAAGGACGACAGAAAATGGAAAAGGACAGGTTTGTAATGAATGGGAAGGTACTCAACAGGGTAGTACAAGAAGGAAAGCGAGGGGATGTGATGGGAAGAAGAAAGGTAAGGGAAGAAACGACACAGGAAGAGAGGGAAAAGGAGAAAAATGAGGAAATGGGAAGGAAAGGGAACGTGAGATGACTTGAAGTAAAATAAGGAAAGTAAAATTTAATATAATTGAAGATAAATAAACATTACGTAAATAAATCCAGCTTGTATTTCCTGCCGCACGGAATCTAGCCATTCAGGGGTTTCTTCATCGAAACAAGACTTGCAAAAATACTTAACATCGTCTGGCATGACAGCCAAGCATTGATATTCATCTTCTGTTATCCCCTATAATGAAAAGATAAGTTCTCTCTTTATTGAAAAAATTGAAATTTTCAATCATTCAATTTACTGACTTTGTTTCAATCTAAATTATTCATTTTTGGAAGGGAAGACAGCTTTCACTCTAAACCTAAATCTTTTCAGATTGACCTTTTTAATTTTCACTTTGATAAAAGACTGACTATCAGTCTTAAACGTTTGATCCCTAATACCAAACCAATAAAGACTAGAATTAGGGCTAAATAGATTGAAATTTCAATTATTAGAATAAAGAGTTGTTTTCGGTTTGATTCGCAGTACCAGTCACAAAGAAATAGTCTTTTTTTAATATTTAAATATTTCAGCATTGTTTTAAAGTTAACCTAACAAACGTCAGATTTTGCTGTAGCCGTATTTCAATGAATTTTTTTCATTGAGTGACAACAATGTCTAAATACTATTACCTTCAGAAACATTAAGCACTGAATAGAGTTTTAAAAGGACAAAGCATTGTTATCAAGGTGAAACACTAGAGGTTGAAAAGTAGCATTCAAAACTTGAACGACAGTTCAGTATCGGATTTACAAGCACGAGTCGAAGGCGAGTGATTGTATGTCCGATACAACACCGACGCGAATGTTGTAAGGTGCACGTGAAACGGGAACTTTGAAGTTATTTTAAATCGAGAGTGGCTGTATCACATTTACATGCACTGATTAAACATTAATTTCTTTTGAAATTTCCTCATGTATTATTTATGTCTTTTACAACTCATAAAAAACAAAACAAAACATAAATCAAAAATAAACATCTTGTAATACCCAAGATATGAATCTAAAAGCAAGACAGAAAGTCGAATGTGTTTTTCATCCATATCTTGGGTTTTACAAGATGATTATTTTCGGTTTATGTTTTGTTTTATATTTCATTAAACTGTCGGCCGGCCATGGTTTTGGTCCAACCTCTGAAAAGTACACCTGGCACAAGTTACCTGGCACGAAGCATGAATCCAGTGATCACACTGAACACACTGCATCATTTTGGAATCAAAATCCTCATCGGAATAACATTTTTTGCACAAGGGGCAATAGTTGCCCAAGTCCCAGTTTTTTCCACATGCTGCGCACATGGTAAAGCCATGAGTCCATTGGTCTTCTGGCGAATCTCCTGCGGTAGTTCTACCACATTTTGAGCATTTGACACAGCGCGTACAAAACTAACAAACGACATTGTATTAATAACATTAGCAACGGTGAAGACTATCTCTAAGGTTCATGCAGATGTTGGATCTTTGTTTGCAAAAATTCCATCAACGGGAATTGACTAAATCACTCATAAAGTTAGAATGCTGCATAAGCAGTGTTAAATGACGTGTATAGGATCCGGGAACTGCCAAAAATGGAATTCTAAATAGGTCTGGCGTTAACTTTGTAACGAAATTTCCAGATAAAGGAAAAGACCGCACGGCCATCTTGTTTGTTGTTGAAGACAAGGCCACACAAAAAAGCCCAGTTTGTTGGTGCCTTTTTAATTCCGACGCAAATTTAGTTGATAAACTCGTGAATTTACGACGTACGTTTCTCGTCTGTGTAATATAAATAACAATAATTTTCTGTTCTCGTTTCTCAAACTTTGCAGGCTAATAATCGTGCGTTTGCAGTCTCAAGGAGTCAATCATCACCCAAATCAGTAAATCTGCGTACTACCAAGGCAGTAACTTTTCGTAAGTTCCTACTCGACATCGCCAGGAAGAAAAAGTGGATGTTGAAAAGGACAGACGAATGTTCTATTAAAACTAACAATGTAGAAAACGACGCAAAGGATTATCCGACTGGAGAATTTGAGAAATGAGAACAGAAAATGTATTATTTAAGGGTCACGTAAACAAGAGCTAGCAAAGGAAGAGAAAAGGTCGTACGTCGTAAATGCATGAGTTTATCAGAAAACTATCGTTAAAATTAAAAAATCAACAACGAAGACAATACAGGCTGTCATAAATATAGAAAATAGCTTCAGCCTTAGCTAAGGGCTTTCGTTACGTCACAAAGCTGCTGACGCCAGACTTATTAAAAGGTCTGTTTAATTGAGATAGTAAAACAGGCGTTTCGAGCGAAGGCCCTTCGCACAACAAAACCATACACTTGGCAAAACTTTTCACGACAAAAAAAGAAATAGGTGAAATATTTTGGAAATGAATAACACTTAGCTTTATCAAATTCCAATATAATCGTAAGCTGAAATGTCATTCTCACAAAAAAAAAACCTGTGATATTTTCAAATTACTTAATAGTTTCTTTCTTACTACTTCAAACTAATTAATAATTCCTGTACAAAACACAAAGGAAACCAGCATCGCCGCCTCATTTTTTCGATAAGACCAAACATTAATCGACCAAAGATTAGTCATTAACACGGCAAGCAATCTCAATACACAATGTCGATTACTCCTTACGACATCGCAAGCTTTTCCAAAGTTCCTTTCACATATTGACGGCGAACGGACTAGTATAAGCCACTGCATATAAAATCAAAATATTTGCGATATTAAAACAGAAAATAAAAAAACAAAACTTTTCTTTCTCCTCCACAAAGCTGCGAACATATTAATGACTTAACTGACTGTTTCTTTAACTGACTAAGTTTCTGTTAAAAATTGGTTTCTTACCCAAACTTCTTCCTCATCACCTTGGGGATCGGTGGGATGATTGGGTCCTAAACATTCGACGTGATAGCATCGCTGACATTTATCACACATGAGAAGCTGAGAAGAAAATAGATCAAGAAGTACTTCATTGACTCCTGGCTGTGTTTCACACACACACAAATTACTAAGACCAAAATTAAAAATAATCACAACGGAAAATGGCGGAGAGATGAAAGAATTCCATCGCTTTGGAAGTTTTGTAAGCTGAAAAGAAGGCCTTTTCTTAAAAAAAGACACATTTGTCATAAATGCAGCGCTCGAAATTAACGCTCGTCCAAGATACAAAAAATCACTAAAAAAGAGTAGTTTTTTCCTCCACTCGCCCTTTGGGCGAGTAAACATACCTCTTCCCATGACACTATTATGTTTATTTTACTAGAAATACTAAACGTGCCGTGAGGGAAAGTTTCGAAAACGAACACCAAAACAGCTAGGCTCTAGCAGGTAAGTGTGTGGGTTTTTCTCGTAATAAAATGTGTTGTAGACTGCCATATGGTGTCTCGCGGTCACAAAGAGTCAAGTGAATTGCACCTGGGAACAGTAAACTGTCAGCCTGCTGGTCCTGTGGAAGACCAAACCTACCACTTAATTTCGAGTACTGGAATGTCTCTGTAACTGTTTCATACCATAATGAATGCAATTAAATAGTTCTCATAGGACTGTCCTGTGAGAACGTGCACCTTGCCACTTGTCCAGGAGAAGTAGTGAACTAAGAAGGCACGTGACTCATAAATTAAGTTTATCTCATTTGAAAGAACTCTTAAAATAAAGGGGAATGTCAATTTATTGTTCTTCCGTATCTCACCTAGTTCTTGAGATATTTAGACTTATGTGATATTGAAATAAGATAACTTAAGGCTTCATATTGTTTCCACAATATCTTAAAATCGTTTATATCTTTAAGATTATAGAACGAAATTAGCTGGAACTTTGTATATGGGTACAGGTCATAGACTTACACAGTGAGGACAAAATTACAAATGATTACGTTTAACAATCTTAAAGATATAAACGACTTTAAAGTATTGTGTAAATAATATGGCGTCATAAGTTATCAAATTAAATATGACATAAATCTAAATATCTGAAGAACTAGGTAAAGTCTGGAAAACAGTAAATTGACATTTCCCATTATATTAAGAGTTCTTTTAATTTTCAGAGTTCTTTTAAAGACCAACTTAATTTACAAGTCATATGCCCTTTAACTAAGATGACAAATTATAACGCAATCTGAATAAATTAAGCTAATAAGAATAATACTGGTTCATTCTGCAGACATCTTGTCAATCGCTACCTCCGCAAAGCAAATCATACGGTAACACGCGTAAAGAACTCGCGTCATTCCCAAAGACAGGTTAAATATTATAATAAGACATGCTAAAACACCAAATCGTTTGGTCAAAACAACCCAGGCTAAAAAATGTAATTGCACACAGATCTCAATACGTTTAATTGAAACAATAAAACTATTTAAACTAAAATCATTAAACCTGTTTTCCGATTACAAAAGCAAGCCACTTCTTGGTTTCATTCTCACGTGAATAATATTACTTTGACACCCTATTGTATGACTTTACGATTTGATTAGCAGACGTAGCACTGTACAGCATGTATGCAAACGGTATTGCATATCTTTTCCTCTTAGTTTAGGTTGCTAGGCTAAGTTAGACACTGTGACTTTAATCAGTAGAGCAATCCGGCAACAAAAAAGCTTTCAAATGCTGCAAGATTTCCTGTTGACTTTTGCAGTATAGGACGATCACGAAATTTATAGTCGATGATGTTTACGAGTTTCTCGAATATCAGATGCAAAAAATTAGATACCGATACCTGCTTTTGAAAAAAAAGCGAATGGACAAATGATATTGGGTGAAGGAAATTTTTGAGGTTCAGAAGGATATATTTTTGAAACCCAACCGGGACCAGTTGCGAAAAATGCAACTCTAGAGCCTCCGGCTGGGAATCGATCCCGCGACCCCACGAATCTAGTGTAGTGCTCTGCCAACTGAGCTACGTAGGCCGTTGCCGAGAGCATGGTCAAGAATTCTGTATTTATATCGGTGGGAATGCCGTTCACTTCACTGGCATTTTTCACCTATTTTGGCACTCTTTGAAAAACTCACTCGTGTATATTTTTTTCCAAATTTCACTCGAAACCAAACCACACAAAACAAGTAGCCCTTTTAATGAGGCTCATACACGTGTAATAACTTATTATACAACAATTTTTAACCTTTTTTCAAGTAACGTAGCAAAACTCACCTTATTTTGATGTCCGCAAACACAGCAAGTTCGACAACGGTTGCACGTCCACCATTGAGTACTTACAGGATCTTCTTCCAGGCAGAACTGGTGGAATGGTTCGGCACAAACTCGACAATACAGCATCTGCTCGGTTAAATATAGAAAGCTGTTAATATTTTCGTTACGTGTAGTTCAACACTTCGTACATAACACAAGAAATACTAGCAACTATTTTCATTGATTTTGTACTACACTCTACCTTTTCTTTTCCAGCACTGCCACATAAGAAGCAAAGTTCTACTGGAGGAAATGAATTTTCATTTGTTACACAAATATGGAATCCCGTTTCCCAGCAGTTGTCTTCTGTATATGAATCCTTGATAAAAGTCATAATCCGTCATTAGATACAACAAAAAATTATCACTCCCTTCAAGTGTAAAACTAAAGTCCAATTGGTTTTGTTTTAACATTTGAGAGATTAAAAAATTGCCAGCCATTTAAATCCGGTTGACTAAATGCGATATAATAACTTCCCCCTTTGTTTTTGCCATCCTACGTAATTTCAAAAAGCAAATATTTTGATGATTTAGAAGTTTATAAATGGTACATTAGCAATGCAAGGATGTCCTTTCACTGTTTTATCTATCACAGTTCAGAACTGGTGACTGCATAATGAAAGTTATGCCAGCGGTCTAAAATAAAACAATGTTGTACTGTACGTAAATCACAAGGTAGTGTGTCTATCTGACACGTGTTGCGAGTTGCGAATTGCAAAAACTTTGCGCCAAAAATAACAATCTATCTTTATATCCATATAACACTGTTAACTTACGGTCCAGGACAACTTAATTTCATTTGAACCTTGCGTCTTCTTCATGTGATTTAACAATGGACCAGGCAGGGGCTTGAGTTGACGTGTCTCAACATCTTTAACGGTGCTTCTGGTTTGTTTTATCTTGATCTCACGTTTCAGTTTTGCCACTTGCCTTACAGCCAAAGATGAAGATTTATTTGCTGTACACGGAACAAAATTTACGAAAAATCTTACTCTTAATACCATTCTATCTTTTGTTGTTCATTCTGGTGCTCTAACAGCTACAACATACAATATCAAATCTAGGTAGCAAAACGCACACTCATCGCCTATTCTAACTAACCTCGTCCCAGAGGTATTTAGGTTCAGAAGTGCAACCTGGATTGTGGAAAGGAAGGAGCAAAGTAAAAATCGATCATTCGTAGCTAGATATATTCCTCAAACGAAGCTCATTTCCATCTCTTCCCGAACTCGTATGGAACAAAAGACGTGAGCATGTCAAGTTAATGATGATGTCTGGGGTCAGACCAGCTGACAACAGGCTAAATAGTAATTCAAATTGCTAAAGTTAATTACGCTGTGAGAACTTCGAAAATTCCATGAAAAATGAGACAAAAGTTAGTTCATTAATTGAGTTTGTCGCAATTTATGACATTGGAATCATCATAGGCTACTTTAATTCGAACTTATGTGTCAGAATGGAAAGATAAGACTTAATCTAAGATCCTATACTTCGACAAATACCTACCTTTCATGCGTTTGGAATCAGGTGGAAGAGGACTTTTGCATTTTCTAAGCCTGTGAGATTAAAAATACAAGAAAATACAGATTAGCGGCTAAACCTAAATCCTACCACCCATGATAATATCCAGCCAATCTGACGATCTGTGAACACTTTGTCCGACAGATTTTTCTGGATGAATTTCATACAGCAGTTACTGTTTCAGGATATTTTGAATTTAGATTTATTGATTTCTTTAAGACTGCCGCAGTATTTTGAAAGATCGAAAGGCTAATAGGGCTTACCTCTCCGAGTCCGCGGCCTGAAAGCATGCCAATTGGCTCAAGGACATTTCATACGACCCGTGTCATCGGTTACGTCCAACCCTAAATTGCCGGACATATTGTCCGTTGCACTTGAACAAAAATGTGCACACAAAATGACTATGGTACTTCAACTTACACACAGCACTGCTTCATAACACCTGCGCCCCCAAACTTTGGCTTATCCCTAGAATTGGAAGGTGTATCAGTTGAAATCACAATTAAATGAACATGAAACAGATGATGTTGAAAAAGCGGGCAAAATGAAAGTCAGACAAACTACCAGAACAGAAATATTTTCTGATAACTGTAAGTAGTAAATCAAAACTAAGCTTCATATTTTGCAGTGTCAGGCAATCAGCAACAACCTGCTGAAATGAACAACTGGAAATTACACGTAGGTCGAGAAAATGAAATTGAGTTTTAAATGAGATAAGTCTTTTTTATGTATTTAAAATTTCTGTTCTGCAAGTAATCTCGACGAAGCATCGTAAAAATAGGATAACGTACTACACTACATTTGCAAAAAAATAAAAACAAAAGTAGCAGAACCTCAGAGGAAATCAAATTGTAGGAAATACAATTTGATTTCCTCTGAGTGATCCCAGGGGTTAGAAATTCTGCACAGGTCGTTTTAAGATTTGTAAATATAAGAACGTTTGCGGTGGCTAAACCCAACAGAAATTGCGAAGAGTAAGGCCAATCAGCAAATGGAACAGTTTGTATTTAATTGTTAAGATTATCATTTCAATATTATTGTCGGCCGTCCACACGCTGAAGGCCACTTCAACATTGCTTGTAGCTCTTTTACCAGCAGTTCTGAAATTTTACTTTCCAGACGATACTCCTCGATTGACTTTGATATCTAGTGCATAATGCATCTGATGTTGCATTGACATTCGACCCAGAATCATGTTGATTTTATCAGCTACTCTATTGATTATCAATAAAAATAAACGTGATTTCAGACTTAGTATCAGAGACGACGATTGCCTTAGTGCTTTCTGATTTTTCTATAACAAAATACAAACCAGAACCAAATTGTTTTTCTTTAGTTATTTGATCTCCCTTTGTTTTCTCATTCGTTCTTTTGTTCTTGGTGCCCTATATACTGCACACTGAACGTTAAAGTGTTAAAAGCATTAAGAAAGGCATTATGATAAGAAAAATTGGATTTTGAAATGGTGTTGAACCAAAACTAGTGGGAGAAAAGCCCGGGAAAAATCCATAGGCTTTAAGGCTGGTTTATTAGCTTAACCAACCCGATTTTGACAATTTTGATAACCGATGATCTCGATTTAGCTCTCGTTTAACTGTATGATCTTCCAATTGGGCGATAACAAAATTAGCATATTCAAAATTAAACTTCAAATTTACTTTTAGGTTGGCTTGGTTCCGTGTTATGAAATGATCTTGGAGCTTCTAAGTGCAAGCCCTTAAGATCGGTACCCAACATGTGCCACATCCTCCAGCGTGTAACCGTGTCGTAAATCGTAAAGTAAATTGCTATCTTTCGTAATGTTCCATTGGCCGCTCGGATAGCCACGAACCTATCGAGTTACAAACTACAACTATACCGTCTTTTTTTCTACTCAGATCAACTATTCTATGGTTGAAGGTATCGAGACCCGATTTACTCCAGATTAATCAGACAGTAAATGGTTTGAATCCGGGTTTAGTAGAATTAATGATTACGTGTTTATCCGGATTTTGGTTCAAAAAATTCATGTTTTTGTCTGACGTTTCGGTTTCCTGTACGGAAACCATCTTCAGAGACG
>JBAHVQ010000451.1:23714-45511 GCA_036872915.1 Nanipora kamurai | reverse complement strand
CGTACAGGAAACCGAAACGTCAGACAAAAACATGAATTTTTTGAACCAAAATCCGGATGAACACGTAATCATTAATTAATTAGACAGTAATGTTTCTTTTAATTTAAATTTTTACTGGACTCTGTTAACAAATGATTTTATTTTTTGCTTGTAAATTCATTTTTATTCAAACCAAAAGAGTTTAAGGAAATAAGCGCTTTATCCGCCGCTTAAAGTCAACAGACAAAAAACAAAGTAAATTAACCAAAAGCTATTTAATAAATTCCTTAATAATCTCGTTTTTACTGAACACTCCGCTCACTCTTGTTCACGGAAGCTTGGTGTGTATCAGACGATCAGCAAACGTTCGTTAAGCTCGTAATCTCAGAAAAACGGTATCTCGGCCCTCATGGGTTCCGCTTAGGCAGCACATACGACGAACCTCCACCTTGAGCTCACCATCTGAGTCTTGGTAGCTCGATGGTTCCAGCTCTGTCTAGGGCTCAGATATCGTTTTTCTCAGATCGCGAGCTCGACAAATGTTCACTGGTCGCCTAACCTCATTCATCGGCTTTTCCGGACAAGAATTTAACTACGATTCCTTGTGCATAACCTACTCTCGATTAGTTAGTATTTAATGTTACAAATAAACGGTTACCAGTAAATTTGCAGTGGAAGATTTTAGGGCAACTTATCATAGAGAAATAAAAAGTGCATAATAATTTATGCAAGCTTTTGAAGGTTCATACAAACATGTACAAAAATGTTACCCAACACCGAAACTCAAGACGCGGTTAATTCTAGGACGAGACAAAACAAGAGTCCACTTGTTTAAGGTATGCCTTGGAAAGACACGAAAGAGAACATTAGGGAGAAAAACTACATTCACGCCTTACACGAAATACCTGGTCGAACCGGACTCGATCCGATTAGCTTCTGATTCGTATTCCAAAATTTCTTGCTCGAATTGGATCCGATCTAACATGACATTTTATATTTTCCATCGAGTTTGATTTTCATTGTCTTCTAATAATTCAGGGTGACTTCGGCAGTACGTATGACAAACCTGCACCTCAGCTCACCATCTGAGTCTTGGTAGCTCAATGGTTTCAAGCTCCCACATGAACCTGATGTTCATGATGAACCTTAGTGTTCAGCATTTAGTAGGGTACTCGTTCATTGCGAGAGAAGAGAGATAGGTTAAACAATAAATTAACATTTAACCAAAAAAAAATAAAACAAAAAAGGAGAGAGATTGGTTGCAAGACTCTAGGCCGTTTCATAATAAAAGGTTCCATACGCACTGACAATAGGTCTAAGTTTAATGTTATCAGCAGTCATGTCCTTGGGGTCAGTAAACTTGTGCATCTTAGCCGTAACGTACAAGAATGCCCGGTTGGCTTGTTACGAGCCTCAACTTTCCATCAGGAAGAAATGTAGATTTTTAAAATTTTGATGTTGCGATAAGAGAAGCCTTGGAAGAACTTTAAATTTGAAAGAGTATTGTCACTCGTGGATTGAAATTTTCCGTTTGTAATGCCATCCTGGAGAAGTTTACTTACAAATTGTTCTTTCTGCAAAACGACGACAGATGAGTCCTTATCTCCTTGAAAAGTAACAACTTCATCCATGTGTTAGAAATTATAAAGGATTTTCAAGTGTCGTCTTAAGCGTATAAATATTTTGGCTAGTGCGGTGAACATACAAAGTGGTAGAACTCTTCTTGTTTATTTTCAGGAACGGAATTTCGGACTAAATGTGCCAGATTTTGAAATTCAGCAGCAATATAGAGGTCGCTTTTCTTACCTGCAAAACTGAGCTGGCAGAAATGTATCCCCATGTGGGATTGTCTAACATTTCGCGCATACGCAGCACATAACGTCGTAATCACATAATGGTTGCAATCTTGTCAAATATTAGCCGACCTTTTAGGATTTTACTTTGACATTAACGTTCACTACTCAACATTTTTGATACAGAACCAATTTTGAAATTGCATTACATTTCCCATGTCTCTGGTTATGAAATAAATTTCCCTTCAGTAACGCTCTCGAATTTGCCTAGCCGATCATAGTAACGCCACCATTTTTCAGGAAATTTCCCTTTAGCCACGGGAAGATTTGTAAAGGTTTGTCTTCCCTTGGCCGCAAGGAAGTTTAATCATTAGGTTATGGTGTTACTTATAATATCTTACGATTGTAGATTAATAAGTGTTATTCTCCTCAGCCCGGCGATATTGTACAACAACGATAAAGCGTTACTTGGAAAGAAAAATTAAATTTGCTAATAGAAATTTTTAATTTACCTTGAAAAACTCGAATTTTAGTGGACCAGATTTAATTTTGCAGTTCAGAGCTTGTGTCAGATCGGACTCGAAATATGGAGGTAGGATACGGTCTGGCGTCATAAAAAGGCACAGACTGAACTATCCCGCATCTAATTGACTGAAGTCACATTGATAATGAAAGTATGACGGCATGTCATTAGCTACACAAAACTACTCAGAAACAGAGAAGGTTTTCTGGAGCCAGAAAAGAATTCAACAAAACGATGTCTTGGCCCGACTAGGAAAGATTATTCGAGCAATTTTAAGTACTTTACCGATTTAGAGAAAAGAAAATTGCCGTTCTGACTCCAACATCAACTCTTTGTTTAGTCACACCCTTCTGATCACCGCTAAAACGATCAAACCATCGAGCTACCAAGACTCAGATGGTCAGATAAGGTGCAGGTTCGTGCGTATGTGCTTTCAATTCGGAAGCCATGATATGATAATAAGGAGAAGGCGTGAATGTTAAACACAAATTTTATGGCGCGCCCCTAAATGATATAGAGACATTTGTTTTTTAAAAATTCCTTTAGCAGCTCAGAAAACGTTACTTTTTCAAAATTACCTTTTAAACTAATAAAAATGTATATTTCGTAAGGCCATTAAATAGATTCGCAGTACGTACTTTATTGCATCTAAAGCAATACTGCTCGTATAACTTAACGGGCACTTTCACATAACATAATTCAATCTTTACTGAAGTATGCTGCATTAAGGCAACTCAAATTTCACTCACCTACAAAATACACACTTTCCACAATCATCCGGGACTTGACATCCTTCACACTCGCCACAGCGCACTCTTCTTCGACCAGGAACAATGGGAGTTTCCTTACTGGGTGGAACAGTTTTCATCTTAATGAATTTAATTATTTTCTTAATTTTTCCGTCCTCCATTCTCTTGCTGGTAATTTTTTTAATCACTTTAGTGACAACTTTCTTAGACCGCCGTTTGGACTCTAAAACATTAAATATAAAGTAAATGGTTTGAACCTGGGAGATAGATCGTTAGATGTTTGTGGAAGTTGATCTTCCAGGTAAGTGCAGTTTTAAGAAAGACGGTTGGTGGAAGTGACTGACGTTTCGACGGCCTTAGCGGCGGTCATCTTCAGATCCTTGAGCTGTAAATACGCACGATGAGCCACCAGATGAAAATTATGCTATATACTTGCTTTTATCTGTTTGCAGTAGAAATAAAACATATTGGTAAAACGTCGAGACCTCTGGCGCGTCTTCGAAGCCTTCAATCACAATTCAGTAAATCCTTCTATTCAGCTTATTAATAATTAAAGAAAAAACAAAAGATGATGAATGTTTAATCAATACTGTGAATTCTGGAACTGAATGGGATTTACTACTGCTCGCCTTCTACATTCCCGTACAGTTCGGCTGCTTATACTGCTTGCTATTTCAAGTGGGGGAAGAGTTAAAGCCTGTCGTCTCTTTCACAAACCAGCCAAGCCAGTATTACTGACTAAAAGAATAACATTTCTCTACACTTCACCAACAAGTCAAGTTTGTCCTCATCGCCTCACCACTTTCTTGACCGACTTTAGGAACCTACACTCAACCTCTGGTACACCCTTCTTGACGTTTGGGCCAACATTTGGGATGGACTGATCAAAACAATGTCTTTTGGCCCAACAAGCGGGACGAATATGTATCTAAAATGGTCTTTGTCCTAAAAGTGTGATTGATGAGGGAGGCCTTTACTAAACATTTGTCCCAACAAATATGATGGAGGAATGTTGTAAAATTGAGTT
Source organism: Nanipora kamurai (assembly GCA_036872915.1). NCBI lineage: Eukaryota > Metazoa > Cnidaria > Anthozoa > Scleralcyonacea > Helioporidae > Nanipora > Nanipora kamurai. Next base: position 41,440 of record JBAHVQ010000451.1, on the reverse strand, counting down.
GATCTCTGACAGTAGTTCAGAATCATCCTCGGAGTAATATGAAACGATAAATTTACAATTATCCTACACTGTTGAAGTCAACTGAAAAAGTTGACTCGAGCGGGATTTGAACTCGCACCGCTCTATCTGTTAAGCTATCGAGTCAACTTTTTCAGCTGACTTCAGCATTGCAGGATAGCTGTGAATTTATCGTTTCTGACAGTAGTGTTCAAAAACAATGACTCGGCAAAACCAGAAGAGAAGAAGCTACTTACCTGCAGAAAGCTTTGTTTTCTCGTCTGCCCTTTGTTTGCTTTTGCAATTATCCTCATCTTTAGAATCACTTTGCATCAATTGCTCATGTTCACCGCCTCCTCCTTCCTTGTTAAACTCAGGTTGCTTTCTTGTGCTCATTCTTCTTTCTTTAATTCGTAGTTCTTGCAATGATTTCTCCGAACGCTTCTCTTTCATCTCTTTTTTCTTTTTTTCTTTAATCTGTAGTCTTTTAGATTTAAAAGTAACTTTCCCTTTTGTACCCCACGTACTAGAATTTTCCAGTTTTTCACTTGAACTATCTGTATTATCTAAACTGGTATTTGTATTATCTTTCAATAACGTTTTCAGTGAGCCTTGATCAAACAACGTAGCCATGACTGAGAACCTGTTTAATTCCTTTTCAGAATTTTCTAAAGGGATTGAAACATTTTTAAGCCTGACTTTTCTCGGAAACTTTGCTTCTTGAAAATGATGGTGACTTCCATTAGAAGGTATCTTTATTCTCACATGTTTCAGCGTCTATAAGCAATGGAAAAGTACAACCCGTGTTAATTTAAAAGTTCAACAATAGAAAGCAAATTGTCGTCTTAAAAATATTAATCTTTGAACTTTTTATATAAGTCTACTTGACTCTTAAAACTCAGACCAAAAGCTTTCCCTGCTAGATAAAATAGTCTGGCATCAGCCAGAATATAATACTGAAGGGCCACTTTGTGCGGGGAGCACAAATTCCACAAAAGGTGCACACTCTCCAAAAGGTTTCATCCTAAAACCTCAGATTGACTCCCCTTGGTCTTTTGGAAACTGGGAATGAAGGAATTTAGGCTTAATTACTCACAGTAAGTCATCACCAATAGCTTAGTTTTCGTGTTTGGTAAGCTTCGGTAAAAGTATAAATTATCGACAAATAGGTCGCAGAGTAAAATGGAGTATCAGATGACACAGCAAGAAATTTCTTTTGAATGTGTGGAGACATTTTAGCACAAGGTATTTTTTTTCTGAACGATTTTGTAATCTTCTTGGGCAGTTAGAACCTAAAAATTCAACTGGTTGGAACGGGTTTAAACCAAGTGTGACTAAATAAAGAGTTAACACAGGAGAGTTAAAGTGGAGAGTTAGCTTTTTGGGAAAGTTAACGCCCTCTTAACTCCCCCTAATAATTCACAGCCACACGCAACCGTAGTAACTCTTCTGATTTGTTCTTCAATAATTTTAACAGAATCAAATTCTGTGTAACTCTCTCTTGGTAAGAAAATACAATGGATGGGAGATTTAAAACTTTTTGTAACTCTAAGGATTTTAGAACAGTTTAAGAAATGAAAAAGAGTTAGCCAGTTAATCAAAGTCAATAAATGCCCCCTTGTTGTTGTTTTACAACCAACCAAGGAAAGCCTGACATAAATGAATACTGCAAGATCCAAACAAAATCCAATGTTAAAAATTTGTGGTATCCCAGTATCCCCAGCTCACCAGAATTTTAGTATGGATACAAGATGCTAAAAAAGTACAGTATCCACTGGGATACCAGTGAAAATTGCCGTAATATCATTAAGAATCCATTACCTATCTCACAAACGTCACTTAACCCTATCTTACATAGTGTTGTTGTACAGCAACAAGTTATAATAATAGAACAATGGGAAGAACAAAGTATAAAACAATAAGAGAACAATGAACAAAATGGAAAAAAATCATGCAGGAAAGGGTTAACTTGAAGTACAGCACAAGATTCTGATATACTGTACTTATTTTTCCAGAGGATACCAACAAATATATCTAATTTCAAACCCTAATATCATGCAGTTATGAGATAATCTCCCAATTTTTTTTAAAGAAGTACAAAAGTTTAGTTGGTAGTGGAGAGATTTATTACTTTTTGTTTACCTATAACTTGTTGCAGGCCTCACTATGAAAGGTGAGGTAGCCAAAATGGAATGGAATAACAATGTCAGTCCCAGTGCTATATGCACAAAAACCATGACCAGCTGACAACTTAAGAAAATATACAAGAAAGCAACTTCTGAAAAACAAGGTCATCTTTCAATTTAAGATTTAAGTTAAGAAAAGATGAAAACAGTGCTTCATCTTTTCTTAACTTAAATCTCAAGTTGAAAGATCACCTTGTTTTTTTGGAATTTGCTTTCTTTTGTATTTTCTATATGCACAATACAAACAAAAATGTAAATGTAACTTTCATTGTTAAAAAGTATTGAAAACAAGGTTCTGCATGCTGTGAACCTCATGCATGTTGTGTGGCAACTTCTAAACACTATTCAGCCTTGATACTGTAAAACAAACATACTGCATTCTTGTCACATCATCAAAAAGTAATGCTAAAGAACTGTCCAAGATTCCAAAAACATCAAAATTCATGTAAGGAATTAAACCAATAACACCTTACTTCCCTTAAGATTATAATTGCTTAGTTGTATTTTCTTCTACTGTAAGTGTACAGCGGGCAGTAATTTTACTATCTGGCTGTTATACCATTGACCAAAATGTAAAAGAATAATATAAACTTTGTTTGCCCGCCCTATACCAAATGAATAATTTTGCAAAGTTTGCAGGGTCACCCTCTTAGTCAAGATGAAAAACAATCAACAATACCTGACTAAAGATTTAAAATTTACAAAAATCTAATCATCAGCAGGTAAACAAATCATTGCTAACAAATTTGTGGCAGTCTTACTGTAGATGCTGAAAATAACCCAGTTCTGCAGTTTGAGTTCTGGTGGTTCAAGGGTTAGAGCATCTGGCTAGCATTCAAAAGGCTGAAGGTTCCAGCCCCCTATGGAGCTCAAAACTTTTATGAGACCTTGGCATTCTGCAGTTTGAACAGCAAGATGTACCGAAAGTCTTTAACAAGCAAATTTAGCAGTTTAATGGGTACTTAGGTAAAATTTTGATGAACTCTAGATAACTGCTTCTCCATAAAACAATCAATGAGCCAGCTTTCTGAATGCATTTGCTAAATTTTGCTTGTTGTGTTCCACTGTATGTAGCATTTTGTCACATATTTGGTTGAGATTGCACAAAAACAACTTTTTTCAACTCTCCTCAAATTCTTTTAGAAGACACTGATTTATAAGAGAAAATTAATGCATCGAGTTACTTGGCTGAATTGCCTGGCCCCCCAATATAGAATAGTGAAAATTATTTACTGTGCAGTTGGCGGGTTTAGTTGGCAAAACTCTGCGGTCTTCAGTGATAATTACAGGCTTACCTTTTCAAATTCAATGTCTCCTACAAAAAAAAAAACAGAGAGCCAATTTAAAGGTGGAGTAAATAATTACATGTAAACTGCATTGATCTGCAGAGGGATATTGACCTTTTATGTAACTTGTCCATTTCAGACCACATGATATCTTGATTCTTTTTAATTCTAATCAATACATGTATGCTTTGATGCATATCTGGACACTGTATCATTAAATTTATAAAAAAATTAAACTCCTGTGTTTAAGTTTATATGATATGAAATGGGTAAACAAACATCTATACAATAGAGGTCTATTATAACAACATGCTACAAATGAAAATTTGAATAAAACTGCCAAATTAACAATGGGGCCAAAAAGCTATAAACACAAATCTTCACAGCTATAACTAACAGAGATTGGCTCTGTAATGAGTAAAACTGTCTGGTTTCTGACACAGCAAAAGTACCAAAGTGTCCCCTTTTTGAAGGATAAAGGCATTTTCACTATCTCATTGTACTACATATTTAAATGGAAAGTATATCAGTTGCTTTCTAAAATCAATATGAGAGGATGGAAAAAATAGTTTAATTGATCAGGGTATAATAATTTGCATACTTATGTACCAGAGGTATGTCAGCATCACGGTCTGGTACTTCTTTGTCTTCAGCGAAGTACCACTTGGCATGCTGAACTCTCACTATCTGGGTACTTATATTTTTCTTGCACCATTTGACCAGCAAACTTCTTATAATATAGAAGGTTGAAAGGTCGGTAGACTGCTGAATTTATCATAAAGAATTCTAACGTTTTGAGTGATGGCTCTTTGTCAGAGAGTGAAACAAGAACTACAACTTGTTTCACTCTCTGACAAAAGGCCATAGCTTGAAATGTTACAAGTCTTTATGATAAATTTGGGAGTATACCAACCTTTCAGCTTTTTGTCCTGTTTTATACTGCCTATGCTGCATCCTGTTTTTATATCATTGTCTGGATTCTTAAAGTATATATTCATTTTCGTAATTACATTTAGTTTTCCATGTAAATTGGACATTTCCTGGAATAAAACAGAGTCTTCGTGTAATAAAACATTGAATATTGATTTTTGGGACTGATACAAGTTGTCTTGTCAGATTTCATTGACAATTGTAGTCAAAGTATTATGACTTATCCTGTACAGTATATAAAGACTAAGTATGCCTCAAGTCTGGTACTTTTTACCAGCTAAAGTACCTGGCAATATTAATTGGAGTACTGGCAAGATACAGCTGAAAATTTTGAATTATCAAACCCTTTTGATCAAATATTTCTTAAGTTGTGACAAGCTAAACAAATTACCAGCATCCTCCCCAATCAAAACATTCAGTATAACCATTACATGTACATGTTTATAGTTTAGTATCATCACTACATGTATTTGTTTAGGTCACTTAATTCTTAGTAGGACACAGTTCTTTTTACAGTATTTGAGGTACAGGTACAGTGATTGCACTTGCAAATTACACAAGTTTATTGTCTAAATAAGGTAGTCCTTTGGTCATTGTATCAAACGGATCAGGTGATAACTACTGTCTCAATGATGACAGAAGAATTTAACCCTTTCATACCCCAGGCTCACCCCTGTGATTAGAAAAATGGTCTGGCATTAGGTAGTGTAAAATACCCTGGTGTTACTAGACATGGTAAAATAATTTAAAGCATCCTTGCCCTTGAACAGATCAACTGATTTAAATAAGACCATGTCATCAAAGTTAACAATTTTAACTTAGATTCACTGGATCGATCAAACTGGACAATTAATATTTGGTAAGCCAGATACACCAGTGTACTTGAAATACCATACTGGTATCAGTATTTATTTCCAGTGCAGAAAAATTAGCATGCATGCTAATTGCACTCATCTCCCTAAATGAGACAAGTGCAATTAGCATAGTTAAAATGAATAAACAAAAAGAACTGGTGAACACCGGGGGAAAATAGATGTACCATATGTCATTTTGGAATTTCAAGTTTCACCTTTACTGGTAATCAAATGCACAAACAACAGTTTTGTTTCTGACACAAATATGAATGACAATTTTTATACATGAAAATTAGAGTTAATGGTCAATACCATGAACATACCTGTGATAAAATTAAACCAGCCTGCAAGGCACAAGCCATGCTTAATCTAATTACACACAAAGGCGTGTGGTTTATCAGTTTCAAACAAGTAATAATACTAAATAAATTGGCCATATGAATATAGACAGCCCTTTCAATTTATTATAACAGAGCCCTCTGGCTATGGTGTATTCACTATTATCTATCCACCTTTGTTCATTATCCTTTCATTAAGAACAGTAAACCTTATTCATAATGACTTAGCCTTAAACCAATGGCACATGTTCACTTTTTCATTATTGGTGGGGCTCATTCAGTAGGATCACAGGTACTATGTGACTGTGGTAGCAACTGTGCCAGTTTTGAGGTTGAAACTGTCTCATAGACCTCAAATTCTTTATGCAACAAACTGACCTTAGAGCCCATTGTTAATGAACATTGCTCTAAGGTCCATTTTCAATTGTGCAAAGGAGTGTTTGCCCTGAGCAGGTCACATTTGCATGTGTTTCTATGTATTACATTTAGTTTTATTCTTCTTCCAAAGTGTCTCAAATTTGCATTCTCAAGTTTTCTGGCAACTGTATGAAGCCACCTTAAGCTCAGAGGTTTTCTTATGAGTCCAATATTTCAATCATTATTGATTGGTGAGCAGGTTTTACTATTTAAGATTATTTTGTACAAATGCTATTACTGGAGACATTATCTGATAAAAATTTATGCACCGATTATTTACATCATCTAATAGCATTGTGGTAGTGTAACTGGTAATTTCTCAAGATTTCTTAAAAAAAGATTGATATTAAAATTTTAAGGACTATGTCAAAATAAGTGCACTTAAAATGACAGAATAAGTTTAGAGACAAATTATTCTGTTAATTCCTATTTGTTGAAATACTAAAATTCACAGCTGGGAAATGCTCTCCTTTGACAAATTTTAAATTTCAATTTTATAGAAATTGTTCATGATATAATTTTTTAAGTAAATGGTTTGAATGTGGGAGAATTGTTACATGTTTGTGGAAGTTGATTGTCTGGATTAGCATAGTCTTGAGAAAGACTGTTGGTGGAAGTGACTGATGTTTCGACAACCTTAGCGGTGGTCATCTTCCTACATTTGTAGCTGGTTTGTGCGTCTGATTCATGCCTCTATGATGCATACAACTGCCCACTTACGATGCACAAACCAGATACAAATATAGGGAAACCTGACATTTACTCTTCACTTGACTCCGAAGATGACTGCCGCAAAGGCCATTGAAACATCAGTCACTTCAGCCAACAGTCGTTCTCAAGACTACATTAACCTGGATGATTAACTTCCACAAACATGTAATTTTTGTGCAATGTTTGCTGTGGACTTTAAACAGATTGCTATCAGTCACTGTTTGAAGCCAAATGGTCACAAGTTCTTGAAGCTGTATTGTAACTGCTCAGATAATTGAACTCTAAGGTTGCTGCTAATTTATTATTGGGTTCGAAAACTAGAATTTAAGCTGACTCAGAATCTTAATTTACTTAATTTTCAATCCATTCCAGTTGACTGTCTATTTATTGTTCAACCCATTACAGGGTAAAGTTCATCACTGTGCAAAATAGTCTGGCATTAGCCACAGTAAAATAATAAAGTGTGCCCTTGCCCCTTAATTGACATACATGTACCTGTAAATGACAAATACTCACATAAATGAAGTTGATTCCAAATAAGTGCAGAATTGACTTGAATTTTGAAGATAACAGAAATCAACAATATACTTCAAGTCTTATTAATATATTTATGATTTGGGTCCCCTATCTGGCCACTTTATCTTTATCTCCTGGCAAACTATCCCAGGCACAAAATAATCTAGTAGTAAGAGTAATATATTAGGTAACTACTGCATATAATGTAATGAATGTCTTCAAAATTTATTAATTTTTCATTTGCTTGTTCAGGCAGGTTTATTTGACAGGAAGCATTTGTTGAAGGGCAAATTTACTAGAGACCGCATTTAATCCAAAAATGCCAGTTTTTGCAAGAACTTTATTGGGTGCATTTATCTGAGAGTTGGTATTTGTTATATTGTTGCAGCATAAAGTGTATAGTTACAAATAATGTTAGACAGTGTGGGAATTTCAATACTGGTATTCAATACTCCAAAATATTGTGGTATATTGATATACTGTCAGAATTTTCCAGACAATGTGTAATCCACGGCTGACACCAACTAACACAAACACTCAAGTAATAAATCAAAAGCTAGTTCAAGTTATCAGGTGGTTGTTTTATCAAATGTCATCAAATAACCTAAAATTAGATGACTAATTTTAAGCAGTGATTTACTTTTATTTACATCTATATCCGAAAGCCTGATTTTCATCTGTCATGATGCCTGTTAAGGTGTTTGCATTATGACTTAATCAAGATGATGACTGCATCAAGGTGATCCAATTATGACCACATGACAAAGTCAGACCACATTAAAGTATAACCAGTCAAAGGGACTTCTAACTGGTCAACATAAAATACCCCATGAAACATAGTTTAAAATGGATAAACTCTAGAAATGGAAACAACGCGTCTATTTTTCATTTCAAAACTTTTATTGCAGTTTAAGTAAAACTATTAAAAAGATAAACTGGTAATACCATAACAACAGTATCTGACAAATAGATTTCATTTTTCCATTGTCTGTTCGGTTATAGATACACAGACGATGTCACAACATGCTAAAAACAAAAAAGTGGCCCACAAAGTGATAGCTGAGTGAGTCACTGATGTTCTTACCATGTTGTGATGTCCTCTGTGCATCTATAACTGAACAATGAAAAATGTAATCAATTTGTTTTATACAATAAACAAATAAAAAAATACAAGAAAAATATTTAAAATGATGATTGAAAGCTTATGGGGAATTTTCAGGACATTGAAAAACATGAAAACAGTTATCTGATGTGATCTATGATCTATACAAATGAAGCAACATCATTGGCTCATGATAAATACCTGAGAGTTGTGACTGGTTAGCTGTTTTAATGATACTATCCATGCATCCGTTCTATAATAGATCATGGCTAACGACCGATGAAAATACATGAAGTATGAAATTTTTTGTATAAACCAGTATAGCATCAGAACTGATACCACCATACCGCTATTATCTACTGTATTTTCTGGCGTATAACCCACGGGTTATCTGCTGATTTTGTAGTGAATCATAGCTAGTGCGGGTTATAGGGTGGTGCGGATAATCTGTTGAATTCTTAAGACAATATGAGATTCAACAGCGCTGGGAGCTAATATTTTCCTTTTGCGATATTATTAGAGATTGTTTAACGGAGATAACTAAACAAAAACTTGTCAAAAAGATGCATAGATCGGATCAATTTCTACTCGAAATATGATTGGCTTTCACTAAGGCGGACCTATGTGAAGACACCCAGTGAAAAGTTCCACAAATAATTATGACTCATCTCTAAACCCAAACAAAAAGCACATGGTCATACTTTACTGCCTAGTTTCATCTAACCACCGTCAAAAACTTATACTAGCAGTGCAAGTAGATTTCCGAAAGATATCCATATTTGCAAAGTTTGGGAAGTTTGGGCCGAAAACGTTTGGAGAAAGCGGCCAGTGTCAATATTTAATCGGACATCGCTGTTGATTTTCGACAGCTTCACCGGCCACATCAATGAAAGCATGTGCAAGAATCTGAAAACGAATCACCAGATGACAACAGCAGTAATTCTTGGCGGGCTTACGAAACAAATACAACCATTGGACATATCCGTGAACCGCGCATTCAAATCTCGAATGCTTGAACAGTGGGAGCAATGGATGACCGCAGGCATTCACACGTTTACCGAGTCGGCAAAAATGCGCAGAACAACCTACACGGATGTGTTTGAATGGGTTTCTGAGGCTTGGAATGCTGTTCCAGGGACAGCGATCACTAATGGTTTCAGAAAGGCTGGCATAACCTTCCTGCAGATGTCTTAGCGCTTTTCAATCATGGCAGTGAGGACGAAGAGTTTCAGGGATTTTAGTTCAACTTAATGACTTGCATTTATTATACGAGATGTTATTCGGAATTAACATCATTATTCTTCACCCGAGTTCATCTTCTACTCTAGCATGTTATTCGGAGTTGTTTTTCTTTTGTATTTCATCAAATTGTCTGCTGGTAAAGGATTTTGAAGTTTTTATGTGTTTGTGTACTTTTGAATATTTACCACGTAATTTTAGTTCTACTATTAATAAATGTTTTCATCTGCCAAGACCGTTGTACTTCTTAAAATTTTGTGATCTCAAAACTATAGTTAGTAGCTGCGGGTTATACGATGGTGCGGGTTATACGTTAATTTATTTTTCCAAAAATAGCATTTTTGTTGCTGTGCGGGTTATACGCCATGCGGGTTATACGCCATGCGGGTTATACGCCAGAAAATATGGTAAATACCGTAAATAACTAAAAATACTAGTATAATGCCCAACATTAGTTACAAAGAGTTTAAACTCAGCTAATAATATGAATTTACCATTATATCATAGTTAAATTATTTACCAATCCCCATATTTTTAAATTTTATCACTGATATAACAGGGTTAGGTATATTATTAACTAAAAATAATGAATAAATACCTGCTGTTATGGATTTTATTGTGCTTTCCTCACTCTTGAAAACTTTTCTGATTGGTGTCTCTTCTTCTTGTAACAATCGCTTGCCATGAGTGGACGTAAAATCATCGTAGTCAAGCACCTTTTTCTTTACAGTTCTTCCAAAACGTGAAACCAAACGATTGTCGGTACCTTTATTCCCCTTACGCTGTAACTGCAGCCTCTTCTCTCCCTTAGCTTTCTCTACAAGTTGTTTTGCAATCGACAATGGTTTTGTAGATTTTAAACATACAGGCCTCCGTGCCTGTTGCGTGCTTACACCAGAATTACCTCTGTTAACCTCTTTTTGATGCGTGTCTTTACTTTTAAATGCGATTGTCGACGGACGAGGTTCAGAACTATAATTTGCATTGTATCTTCGTCCGTACGATTGACGTTTCTTGTATGTTTTGGTATAGATATTGTCGCAAATCTGGACCTTTCCATAACAGGACCTAACTTCAACTGAAGGCTCTTCCTTCACACAGTTATTAGGCTGGTCTATAGTGCTTGTGAATGAATATGATGGACTATCGCTGAACGCTTTTCTTACGCCAGCTTGTTCTGATGTTGACGGTCCAACTTTGACTGATTTACACGCATCAGCCTTTAGAGAACTCGGAGAAACTAAACGTCGGTATGCCCTAAGACCAAGTTCCTCTGAAGAGAATCCTATAAAATCTTCCTGATCCTAGCAAAAACAAGGTGAAGCTAGTTTCAATGAAACATCATAATTAAAAAAAATTGTAACTTCAGCTACTGACATTTCTAAACAAATAAGTTTACCTCCTCCTCGGAATCTCCAAAGATTTCTCGGTATTGTTCGGGTGTAATAACTTTGCGATTACTCGTGATTAAAGACTCAACCCTATTTTTTTTCTTCCTTTTGAACTTAGGATTTAAGTTCTTTTGCTTTCCAGTAGAAGATGAATGAGTTCTCCGGCCCCCAGGATACTTCAGACGCGCCATCTTGGTTTCTTCTCCCGCCTTCTACTGCGCATGAGTTCACCTCATAAATGCACGTGGAACTGAAATGGCAGATGGGAAAATTGTAAGAAATGAATTATTTTATCAAGATAACTTCTACTATTCATGAAGCTGTCTTTCAATATCCACCCTTCCCTTCATTTGCGAAATAGACCAAGTACGCAGTACAACATGAGAGGGGGAAGACATCTTACTTTCCCCCACCTTCGGAATCAGCCAATCACAGTGCAGCTTTCACAGTGCACAGATCTAGTGCAAAACGTCTGTTGAACACAGTACGTTTACGAATAGAAAGGCCAAGCAAAGAACACTACTGTGGTTTCACGGTTTAACTGCTTACCCTTTGCACAAAACTTTAGTACACTTTCCTATCGGCATCGAACTCGTTGAAAGCTGATCTGCGGTTGTCAATTACACCTCAGCCCTGGTTTACAAATTCTAATACAAGCTATGGGGTAAGGACCGAACTGACGACTCAACCAGTTTTCTTGGATTCACTTATTAAATAGCGTTTTGCAGCAACAGCAATGGAGATATTTGAGAATGTGATGATCATTTCTATTTCATAACGTAAGGGGTTCGCCCACAAAAATTGCTGATCGCTACTTCGTAGTTCGGGTTTTCTCTGAGTTACCCGTCGTCCCTCAATGACCCAAAGCCAATGGTTAAACTAGAAGCGAAAGAAAACAAACGAAAAAGGAAAGTAATACGTGGGCTGAAACAAACCGACCTAACATTCCTCTATGGTTCGTACGTACAAGCAAACAAGGCTAGCTATTTCCTCAGAATTTTAGTAAAAAATGTACAGAGCTAATAGTAGTTCTTTCCATGTCATGATTCACACAGATGGTAGAAAGTTATTGGTCAGGTGTGCTGAGCGTTGCGGACAACCTACGCCGCCTTATGATTGTGAAACTGTCGAAAGCTTTGGGCTGTGGGATGAATTTTGCTGACTTCACTGCAATCACGCGTTTGATAATTCAGTATTATTCGCTCACGCTACCAGAAAATCGAGCTGAAAATTTCTGTCTAGTATATAATGTCCTGGCGAAGGCAACAAACCCCATGTAACGACAGAACAATTTCCAAAGACACACTGTTCTAGGAAGGACTATTTTCTACATAATTTATCGCGATCAGATGCCAGAACACAGCCTGTTGACAAAGTCATCTATGAACTGAATCTATGAACTGCCAGTTTCGATCTTCAAAATATCCAGTGTGGATTGCCCTGACGACGAATTAGTGGCAACTATACATGATATATTCCTAAACTGGCGAAGAATTACCCTGCAAGGGGAACAAGAAGGCCAGATAGAAACCCGTGTTTGAAACAAGACCGCAAGTAAACATTCCTTCGTCTACAATGAGCAGCTATTTACGAGCGGAGTTGAGTCAGTCTCGGTTTGTGACCGCAAGATTGGATAACAGCCTGGGATCGAAAATGTCCCGAGTGGAGAAATGAGCTGTGTTTCCGCTTTGAAGGAAATTTCTATTTCGGATGAAATTTTAGCTAAATGAAGGAAATTTGAAGGAAATTTTGAGCATATGAAGGAAATTTGAAGGAAATTCGCAACTTTTTAAAATGTCAAAAATAGCACAGGTTTTTTATAGTTTAATTGTTCACGAGTTGACACAACCACACACAGCATTCACCACAGTTTTAGATTTACAGGTAGCCAGACATGAACACTTGAACTGTGACTAAAATATGTAAATCATACGAGTGAATAAAATTAAGTCAACAATAACAAACAACCTACAGAGGCGTAGTAACCTACTTATCATTGGAACGGCACAACCCATCTCTAGGGGGCTCGGGAGCATTCTCCCTCGGGAACTTTTTTGATTTTCTGATGCTCTGAAACGCTATTCCCTGCATTTTGAGTGTAGTTTTATCAAAAAAATCTGAAAAGTGAGCTCAATTTCAGCACCAATAACTACAAATATTTACTTTATAGATAACCTGATCAAGTAAATTATCAAAAAATGGCCACTGTCGTATATATTGAGGGAGCCCGGCCCTCCAATTCTATTATTGGGAAGCCCGTGCCCCCACGCCCGCCTAGCTTCCTATGCCTATGACATACAACCACGTCAGCTTGAAACTGCCCTACCCATAGATTATTGACGTTAACAAGCTTGATATGCATAATCAACTTTGTTAACGGGGAGAAGTTGAGTAATCCCAAAGACATTGCAGAGAGTTTCAATGAATATTTTTCAAGTATTGGGCCAAACCTTGCCGACAATTTAATTGATTCAAGTAATAGTCATTTTAAGGGGTTTTTAAAAAAAACCAAATCCGAGTTCACTGCATTCAAGCCAGTTACTGTAGATAGTGTTTATCATCTACTGTCTAAACTCTCAACCTATAAGGCTACGGATATTGACAAAATTTCAAGTAAAATTATTAAAATTGCTGCGCCAATAATTTGTAGCTCATTGACATTTATTTTTGATCAAGTAATTACACTTTCATCGTTTCCAAGTGATTGGAAAACTGCAAGGGTAATCCCGCTGTTTGAAAGTGGCAAGCGAAATTTACCCAACAATTATCGTCCTATTTCGGTGCTTCCAGCCATTAGCAAAGTTATGGAACGCATCATTTACAATCAACTATATGAATACTTCGCAGCAAACAACCTGCTTTCAGACCACCAATTTGGTTTTCGTAAGCATTACTCCACAGTCCACAGCTACAGCTCTTTTAGATTATACCAATGATTGGTATGTAAATATGGACAGGAAATTGTTTAATTTAATAGTTTTTATTGACCTGAAGAAGGCCTTTGATACCGTTGATCATCAAATTCTGTTAGAAAAATTACTACAGTATGGTATCGGGGGCCAGGCGTTATCTCTAATTAAATCTTATCTATATGAACGAACACAAAAATGTGAGATAAATGGATTTATTTCAACCAAACGTGGCATAAGATGTGGAGTACCCCAGGGTTCCATTTTAGGACCTTTGCTGTTTTTAATTTATATTAATGATTTATCATCATGTCTAAAACAAACGAAATCCAGGTTGTTTGCTGATGATACAAACATTACAGCGGCTGGTGAGTCAATCAATGGTATTGAAGTTGCAGTGAATTCTGATTTGGAGAGATTGCGAAAATGGCTAGTAGCAAATAGACTCAGCTTGAATGTGGCAAAAACAGAGTTTATTCTGATTGGAACTAAACCTATGCTCAACAAAATTAGTGATTATCAATTACAAATTACTTTTGACAACAAAACAAGTTTCCCAATACAAAGCTCTGGGCGTGATTGTTGATGAAACTTTATCTTGGAAAATTAATACAGAGAATATCTGTAAAAAAGTTTCATCCGGTTTATATGCTTTAAAACAAATAAAAGAATTTGCTGATCAGAATACTTTAAAATACTTATTTAATGCATTAGTTCAACCCTATTTCAATTATTGTTGTGAAGTTTGGAGTGTTTTTGGAGAGACTCAATCGAAACGCCTGCAAAAACTTCAAAATCGAGCAGCGCGTATCATAACAAATATGCCTAATGAAACTAATCAGCAAACCGCCTTAAATGCCTCGGAGTGGGAACTTTAAAAACGCAGCGGTTCAAAGCTAAAGCAAAAATGATATTTAAAATATTAAACAAGATGGGGCCAAGTTACCTCCATGACCTATTTACCTACAAAAATGAACTTATAAATTATGATCTTCGTGATAGCCACAGCTTAGTTCGTTTGCCGAAACCTCGTACTAACAATATGAAAAAAAGCCTTATGTTCGATGGATCTGCCTTATGGAACTCCTTACCAACTGACCTAAGAGAAAGTAAAACACGCCTCTCTTTTGAAAGAAAAATCGCTGCTCATCATTTTTAAACACAAAACCTGTAAATATACACCGCACATTTTGCAAACAATCATGCGGCATATTAATATTAGTCTTAGCTTAGATTCTCTATTTGTACTATATTTTTTATATATTTATATGTATGTTATTGTAATTCTACTTTTTACACGCCTATTGTGGAAACCAGCTCTGCTGACGATATCAGCGTGGGTAAATAAAGTTTTTCATCATCATGCATGGTGAGGCAGCATGCATTGGTGGAGAAATTCAACCTTGATCTCGACTGGGATGTATACTGGCTGGCGGTTATAAATGGCAGGACCCCCTACAGGTGAAGCAAAATACCCAGTTCTCATCAGCTTTGTCCGCGTACTTGGCTCTACCATTTTCGAATGCGGTATAGCAGAAAGAACGTTCAGTCCAGTTAAATATCTCTTTCCTGTCCGAGGACTTTCCCCTACATGAGTAAAATCGTCTGGCGTCAGCCAGAGTAAAGTACTATCAGTGACCTAAGTTTCCATAGGTCACTGAGGTCCTATACGGACAAGGAGTTAAACTGGTTAAGACAGATCATTGAAGTCAACATCTTTAGTTTGCGTACTTCAGATTAAGATCAGCATGAAGACTGAACAATGGTCCCCCACCAGTCTTAAACCAAGTAAGAGAATTTTGGAACTTGTTGGCAAAATGAAATCAAGCTATTCATCATCTGGATAAAATAAGTCTCGAAAAACGAAAAATCCTATAATTGTCGTATATTTTATAGTTATGTTATTTTTTAAAATTATGGTTAGAAATATGGACTGTCTTCCCCCCTAAAAATATACATGGATTTTAAGGCAGAGACACACTATCGCTGTCGCCGTGTCGCTGGAGCTCGGCGACACGTTTGCACGCTCACCAAGGCTTGTAAATTATTTTCAGCATTTAAATTATCTAAAATAACAGCAACTAATGCTACACATAGCTCTATAATTGAAGCCACCGTAAAATTTAGCTTAAATTTGACATTTCCTGTAATTTGGCCGATAAATTACGCTAAAAGATATGCAGAAAGATATCACTTGGTCACTACCGATTTTCAGTGTGTCTCACCACTTGTAGTTTGGTCGCCGGTCGCCTTGTCGCTGAGTTCTAGCGACCCAGCAGTGTTTCTTGCTTAAAGGATCCTGAAAAGTTGCTTAAATATTTTTTTATTCTGTTAACAGTACACCACTGACTACAATACTGACTAATCGCATGCATAATCTTTCGCAGATAGCTACTCTGGTTTCTACGACTTTCAAAAACAGAGAATAGGCTAAAATAATGGCGAAAATTATAAAGTTTTTAGTTTTCCGATGACGTAAGCGTGACGTCACCCATCCGAAAAACTTTGCCGACATATTCCACACATGAAATATCTTGCTCATTCGTTAAATCCGTAATCCCTTCCTGGAATAAGTTAGCAGCTAAAATGAACAGTCCTGAGAAACTGTAGCGCAACAACGCAATACGTCCGATCATCCTTAGACTCCAGTGATGATGAATTGGGCAAAATTTTTTACTTTTGTATCATTTTAAGTAAAATTTATTCAAAAATTTTGTTCTTTGCTACAGTCTCTCTAGCAGATCCCAGTTATTCTGTCTAATGAAACATGGTAAAGTTTAACTCCTCTACTGCTTCATCTCTCCCTCTGACGCGAGTAAAATCATAAACCTCCTCCGTGGCAGAGAAGGGGTTGAACTAAAATAACTGCTGAAATAGACTGACATTTCCAGCGCAAGCACTTCATCATAGTTCGTTGAAATATATGAAAGTTGTTTGCTCAACAAAACACCATTACTTCATTCACTTAGACATTTCCCAGTTTTTTTTAAGTTTTTAACCGTTAAACTTTTCTATAATTAACAGACCTTGCCTAAACGATGCACAATGCGCTTTTACCGGTAATCAACGGATGAGATTTGAATAAGTTACCTACTTGTACCGGAAGCCTTCACTCAGAAATGGCCATCCCAAAAGCTAAAATTAGATTGTTATTATCTGCACTCAATGACGAAGTAGTTCAGCTGTCAATTGAACTTTTCAAGATAAAAATCACCCAAAATTAACTAGTGATGGTGCTAAAATATCCTTTGGCTTTAGATTAGCTTTTTTAGATTTAGCTTTATCCCTTTAGATTAACCTTTATCGACAGTTCAGTATGTCGATACATTTGGCCGTACTGCGGGACATTCTAAAGTTACATCATGTTTTGGCGCGTCAACATAGTAATGCTGGTTATAAACTCTTACCAACAGTTTAATTTGGCTGCAATTTGAACGATATGAAAACTTTACAGTGTCATGGGAAATGTCATTCTTACAATATTCCTCATTAACTATAATAAACTATTTTACTGTGTTTTGTTTAAGAAACCATGTCACGGTCCACCTCAGCCTTCAGATAACTCTTTTTTTTAATTAAAAACAGATGACAAACATTGGAACGTTGCGACGGCAGTGTAAACGGCGCGAATTAAGACTATCTACACACTAATGTAAGTGAATGCAAACATTTCAAGCATTTCAAGCGAGGGCCCTTCATAAGAGAGTGAAATTATCGATTAAATATTAGAATTAAGCAGTCGATTGCAAAATATAAAAAAGATGTTTTATGTAATATTTCTAAAACTCATCAACAATTCATGAGGAAAATTCAAAAGAAATTAAGGTTTAATCAATGTCTGTATACCCCG
>JBAHVQ010000451.1:0-23614 GCA_036872915.1 Nanipora kamurai | reverse complement strand
ACGGGCTTGGTACCAAATATAATGAAAAAGTCACCGCGTATAATGATGTAACCACCGCATATAATGAAAAAACCACCGTAAATAATGTAAATAAATATCATAAGGCAGGTATGGCGTTCCATATTGTCTTGACTCATGATTTTGTTCAAGCGGCTATAATATTATTTATACAAAATAGGAGGTTTTTTGAGTTCTCCCCGACATATTTGTGCTTTCTGGTTTTTTTTCTCAATAAATCTTTTCGGCCATTAGTTTCACCATCGACGGTACGGGTTGGACGTTGTCGTTGCCAAATATTTCGGAACGTTCAAAACTAAAATCTTTGGAGCTGCAAAGATATTGTAAAAACGGAAGTCTAATATTGGTATTCTTGACAGTATTTCAAATTTATCGAAAAACTTTCGAAATCAAGAGTTCATTTGCTCAAACGTGATAAGAAAGTGATTTTATACCATACGATGTTTTTTCCTGCAACAGCAGACTTAGGAAATTTTTGCTGATCAAACTGTGGAACACCATGGACTCAAAAAAACTCTGAGTTCCAGACGGGACTCGAACCCGCATCCTTCTGAATGGAAAAAATGAAAAAATTCAAATCATCATCTAACTGAAGATTTGCCGACATCTAATGGCTTGTGGTCCGGCAGGTCTTTGCCCACTGGCTCATCCCAGGTTTAAATACCGAAAGTAACCTTGCTCTGCCGTCTGAGTTCTAGTGGCTCAATGGTTAGAGTGTCTGGCTAGCATTCAGAAGGTTGTGGGTTCGAGTCCCGTCTGGAACTCAAAGTTTTCTCAGTCCATGGCGCTCCACAGTTCGATCAGAAAAATTTCCTAAGACTCTTACACTGATGCAGTGTCTAAATATTACAAAAGAAAACATCAGCACGTTAACAACATCGTTAACAAAAGCCCTATTTGTTACTTTATGTTATATTTTTGTTTGTTTTGCAGCAACACAAAAAAGCTGAAGACAGTGACAAAGCTCGTTATTTGACATCTCGTTGACTTGAGTAGCAAATTTTGACTGGTATACAAACCATTCTGAAATTAAATATTTACTGTTGTTGGCAAAACGAAATATAAGTGAACCTCAATTTAATGAATTTTATATGCTTTTGACTATTAACAAGGTTTATTCCATATTTAGTTGCACTTTCATTTTTTTCTGGAGCTGATTTATCCAGCAAACAATCAAAAAACTTTGGTGAAAGAAGAGTTTTCCTCCATTGCTATCATTTGAATTAGCTTGTATCGCTAATCATGGTCTATCACCGGTACACCACGATAGATCAGTAAATCAGAAGGCCCGATTTATAGTAATGTACAAGTTGGTTACTAATTCAAATAAATACTATGGCATGCTGATAAATTAGTGAATAAATGTCCTCAAGTCTCAAGAGGTTTTATGAAAGTCTCGCGCGCAGGCAAGAGGTGTTAGCGACATCCATCAACCCTCCCTTACTGACAAACTCAAGAAGGTGAGCTTGCTCTCGTATTACAACTTGCCTAAAGTGGATCGAATTGTGAACAGCCTTTTAAAAGTCTGCGAAACCTGATGTATTGATTGTTATACTGACTGTCATTTACTTGACCATTTATTAAAGAAAACCAAAATTATAGAAAATCACACATCATCCAGCAGCATTTGTACCCCTCTGTATTGATAGTTTGGCATTTTGTACTCTTGTATGATCTTATGTAATTTCACGCTGAAGGCGCCTAATGTTCTAAATGTTGTAGACAAACTTGTTTTGGCAAATTTCCCGCAAACGTTTCGAGGGAGACTCCATATCCTTTTTCCCCCGTCACGAAGTCGTGCAGAAAAGACTACATGCAGCAATATCCATGCAATTATTAGATATTGCAACGTCAGATCCGCTGTGATATGCATTGTTTCAAGTCAGCTGTTATATAATTCTCTGCGTACAACAGTAAACATTCATTCTATGCTTGTGAACCGAAGGTTTAAACCATTATATACGAGAGTGACATGAGATATTTCTGAGCACCTTTTAATCATAAATATTCCAAATTCTGTGGCAAAGATTAAATTGATCGAGTCGATATACATTACCACACGAAACCAACAATTATTTCATGTGTAGAAGATGTGAAAATGGAAATATATTGCGGTCCATTCAATGAATGATTTATGGGAGGTTTGTATTTATTTCTGTCAACGGTATATGGTAAAATTATTTCATTAATTCTTATTAATAGTTTTGCAGTTATTGCAACAGACCCGCTAGATGCGGAACACAGGATAATGTATTGGCATTTAAATGTTGAACAAAAAAGAATTCTTTGAATATTGGGAACTTGATGAGAATTACATCACCTGCTATTCTTATGAGAATACATTACAAAAGCTTTTGGTAGTGATTTTCTTTACAATATAAAAATATCTCTCGCTACGGAAAGAGCTAGCAGACTTCCTTATTTACGAAACTCGCCACAATTGAATATATGAGCTTTGGTAAGAATTTCAATGATATTAACAACGCTTTAAAATTAATTGCATGCAATGGATGTACACGGTTTTATTTATTGCTTAACTTCCTATGATTTCTGTTGGCATCAGTTTGATTGTTCATTTGTTTTGGCTTAAGTACATAGTTGGCGATGAGCACCACCCCTCGAATTTGCGGTAGGTTTCTGCAGCGCTGCTTCACCCAAATATCTCGCAAAAGCTTGCCCTAATCTTGATTACAGTTCATGAAACAGAAAAAAGTTGGTCTTTCCTGTTTCCACTGAGTTATAGGGAAATAAGCGGAAATCAGGGTGAACAAAGGATGTCAATGGTAAAACTCCGTCCCACTTTCGAGTGTTTCCACTACTCTTTCCGTATAACAAAGATGGCATTCTATGAATTGATGATCAATTCAAGATTTAAGATGTTCTCTCTTGCTGCGATCAAGAGACAACAAACTTTATGTTACTAGTAATGATACTCGTGATTGTTTCATCTCGTCGTGAAGGCAGTGACTGTCTTCTGTGGTAGTCTACGATATGATCTTGCTGAACGATGGAGGACTTCTCTTTGTCATGGTAGTCGTGACACCTGGGCCGTAGACGTACAGTAAATTTGAGGTTTACGTGAAAGGAAATGAGATGAAAATGAAGTTTCTTTCATTTGAAAGAGCTCAGAAAATGAGAAAGAACAGCTTTGCCAGCTCATCCATATGTATGCTCACCCATAAACCCACAATTTTCCCTGATTTTGTAGCCCCTGCTTTGTTTTTTCATAGGGGCCTGTTTTGACCACCTTTTCTCTGTCGGCAAATTACCCCTCAGAAGTGGTTTATTTTGGGATGCATTCGATTGACCCTATTTCGGAATAAGGATATACTCTGGAATATTCCAGAATAAATATTTTGTGTACTATGAAATTATAATAGTAGTTCGGTCGAACGGATAGTCTACTTTATTCCAAGTATTCTTAGTCCGGAACCCGATCAATCGAACGCACCTGTAAAATATTTTTTCTCTAAAGTTACTTCAGAGATTATTATTACTAAAGGCGCCTTCATGCGGCAAACAAAAGTTGATAAATTCGAATTAGCAAACTCGAGTTGGTGAACTACGCTGCGTGAAAAGAGAGCGGGCGCGTTTCCGCGTTCCTCGGCCGTTGATGTAAATCGTATTTGCAGAATGTTTTTCAAATGGGCTTCATGACAACAGTAATGTTTCAACTATGCGGACTTCCTATGAACTCTAAACTGATTAATTCTGCATCGTCTGAGGCAGCGTAGTCAATCAAACCAAGCAAATATATTGCTGATTCTCTGAGTTCTGGTGGACACAATTAATAACGTCATAGTTTAAACCGCATTCGTATAACGAAAATTCAATAAACAAATGACTGCACTTTTGTAGAGTACGAAGCGTTTTTACCTGACGTCATAGCCGCCATGTTGGAGTTCTTTAACAAAATAATATTGGTCATCTTCTTTTGGTAGGAACACCAACATTGCGCCATGCTTTTTGTTACTCGAGTATCCGAGGCTTGAGAGTAAACGTTTTATTATTACTTTTTGATTTCTTATCCCACGTGCTCATGGTAACTCGAGGGATTGACGAAAAAGAAAACTATACTAACAGAACAATAGTTATATTTGCATTGATCCCTTGGATCATGGCTTGATTTTGAAGTTCTTCGTCTGTTGCAATCGCTACCACTGTGATGTTTCCACATATCTTGGCGATGGCGGTTCGATCATTTTATTATTATAGCAAACAAGTCACACTGGACTGAAGTGTGACTTGATACGTAATATAAGCACTATTTTTGTGCTAGAGAAAACAAGCCAAACTAATATAAGTCAAATCAGAAAGCAGTCATAAACAATGCTCTACTTACGTTCGCCAATAAGCCTTAAATTAGCCACGGTTAAGTTTGGTCGCCAGTAACTTTGCGGTTGACGATATCTAGGAGTGTTCCAGGCTTATTTTGGCTAAGGTTTATTTTCTTTTGATACTTTTTCTTGTTTAAATGTTTTTTTGTCTTGAGAAATTAATCCACCAAGCCGTGATATCATTGCTGATATTCCTGTTATAATATTTGTCGATATGATAAAGATGGAAAAGACAAAGTCCTATTCTGAAGTAAACTCAAGGAGCTTTCTGGACTCTGTAAGATGAACAGGGTCGGTCATTCATGACATAGACCAGTTGCATAAATACCATAATCCGTCAGTATACACGCATAGCCTCAGCTTCATTCTTTTGAATTCTAATGTAAAAACACTACAGCTCAGCACAATGGATGAACAAGAACTGAATTCAAAAGAATGAAGTTGAGGCTATTCGTGTATAATAATGCATTGTGGTATTTATGCAACTGGTCTATAGCTTAAAGTTACCAACTTTAAACCTGCTGCCGCAACATCTCCTACATATTCTATCCATAGAGGACAGTGTGACAAAAACATGTCAAATAGTTGTAACAAAAAGCACCAAGCCAATACATCGTAAATCTACTTTATCTGCAAGTGGGGAAGGAAACCTGATATACTCTCCCGCTTTTCCTAAAGTTTTAAGGAGTACAGTCACGTCTTTAGCCATTGATTAACGTCCATGACATTTTGGCTTCAAGTGACCTTTTCTGTATTCCTTTTAAAAATAAATTTCTGTTTTAATCGACATCAATGTCTCGACCAGGTGATATTATCCTCAGCACTGAGGTACTCTGTTGTCATCATCACGGTCGCTACAGTTCTTTTAACTGAATTGCAGATGCAGACCTGCATGATTCACTTAGAAATTTCCTTCTCCAGGCATAAATTTGACTTCATGAGAGAGAGTGTAGATACCCTATATTGCTCAGCTACATAGCTGGCGGTTTTTGTATGTTTACTTGGTGAAAGTACCTACCATCTCAAAATTCCCTGGCTTCATTGGAAAGGGCGTTTATTATAACGAAGAATGGCGTTGAAAGTTCATTCAAATCTGTTGGCGTTCTCGAGTAATCCAGGTTTTCATAGCATGTATATAAACAAGGTACCTGATGACGTCAAATCAGGAAAAGCAGTATTATAGCAAATCTAAAATTACGTATTTCGACAAAGCTATTTAACGAAAACACTCGAACATTTGTACGTTGATACAGTACCCAAAATTAAACAACAACTGTAAACTAATATTGTTGCCATGGTAACAGATTAAGAATCAGACTTCTTAGTTTGTAAAACGATATACTGTATTTTTTACGATGCGTTGAAGAAATTTAGACTATAAGGGAAACCGGCATTTCCAGTAACTTATCAACAAGAAACATAGCCTGAAATGAAATATGTTGCTTGCTGGAGCAGAAACCTACAAATTAAGCAACGAGAACGAATAGTTTTGGTTCTTAATCTATTACCATAGCAACAATATAAGTCGATACTAATTATTTCTTTTTGTGTATTACATCCACATACAAAGTTTCAAGTGATTTTGTTAAATTGTTTTGATGTAATAGGTAAGTTTTTGATTCGTCACGATACTGCTTTTCCTGGTTTGATGCCATCAGATGCCTCAGGGGAAGTTAGGAAGATGAGAATGAAGCAAAGAAAAGAGCGGTATAAACGTAAAGTGCCAATACCTCAACAACGACCTAGCTTCATTTGAAAGGGCCTGTAAAATAAGAAAAAATGGCGTTAAAAGTTATTGAGTTTTCCAGCTTTTCATAATATGTAAATGATTTATTAATTACTAGCCGTTTTTTCTGTTGACAATTTTTAAACTACCACAAAGTTCAATAAATGAACGAATAGCATAAACGATTATATTCATCAACCCAATGTACATTTTGGCTTGCATGACGAAAATGGGAGTCGTTTTTCTACAGGAAAAGATGTTTCACCCATTATTTTTAAAATCAATAAAAGACTCGATAGCAACTTTAACAGCACAAACATGGTTTGTTTAACCTGAAAATTTAATACAAAACTAAGTTAATAAATCTGATAATAATGATAGTAACACTGACAAATGCTGAATTATCCGACAGCATGCATCTCTTACACGCCCTGCCTGATCTATCTCTGTGTATCATCTGTTCTCTAACTCTCTCTATACACAAAGTAGTGGTTTGAAAAAGTGACATCCAGTTGATCACTTATTAATAATACTCAGCTCACTCAAGCACGTTTTGCATTCATCGCTTCATAACGTACATAAGTTTAAAATTTTTATGGAATATTTCTTCCTCCCATGACCATCTGGCCTTGAAGATCAATTGAACAGGCATTTCAGCGAGCAAAACAAATTTTCACTCTTTGACGCGGTAATATTTTTCGTATGTTAAACGAGGTAATCCTTTTTTGTTGTTGTTGTGTCATGCTGTACAAAATGTCATAAACTAAGGACTAATAAAAGTTCTGATCTCTAGATGGGACGCGGACCCAAATCCTTATGAATGTTAGCCAGAATAAGCTCGAACCATCAGTAGCATGCATCGGTAGATCTGTGCTTCAGGGGCCTCGGGCCCGAAAACTATTGCGAAGTCCCAAATATTTTAAGAAGTGGTGACGTAGTGCTGCAGCAAGCTCTTTAGTGTTTTTCTAATTTTCTCGATATGTTACGATGACATCTTTGTAAGATATGTTATGTATCGTATGTGTTTCTTAGTGAATGTGTATGTTTTACATTCCAGTTGTTCTCCCGGATCATTACTAATGGTACGCAACAAGGCTGATTACACGAAGTCTTTTATTATAATACCTTACCGGTACATTTTTCGACGGGGTTGGATAAATCCCGCTGATAGTCATTCCTGTCCCCAGCGCCCCTCGCTTACGAGAAATCGAGAGCTCTTGAGGCTCTAGAATGTAGAAGTTCTAAATTTTAGGATATCTAAGTAATCCTAGTAACAATTTGATATTCGTACACGGTGACGATGACTAAAAACTTCCAAACTACGCCTTGTTGAAGTACATCGTGTAAGCATGTTGCCGGAAATTTTATAAGCCTTTATTTGATGTATAATTCATTTTTCTGCCATTCGTTTAAAGTTTT
Organism: Nanipora kamurai; assembly: GCA_036872915.1. Classification (NCBI taxonomy): domain Eukaryota; kingdom Metazoa; phylum Cnidaria; class Anthozoa; order Scleralcyonacea; family Helioporidae; genus Nanipora; species Nanipora kamurai. Next base: position 16,114 of record JBAHVQ010000451.1, on the reverse strand, counting down.
AAAACGTCCAAAATTTTCGCAAATTTACTCGTCAGATGGAAAATAGCCCATGACATTATCGTCCATGTCTGTGTCTCCAGAACCCTTTGATTATCATGTGCGAGCTAGGAAAAACGAGGGGTGCTGGGCACGAGAATAGTTAATTGTAAGTAAGATGTCAACCACAATCTACGCTAAATAAAGACCCAAATTAGGAACTGGCCATTATTTATGCAGGGGGTAGGAATAAATAATTCACTTGAAAGACAAATTAACCTTTGACCCCCCTTCAAGGCATAACAATTTACAGAGAAATCCAAGAAAATGACTTTTATTCTTTCTGACCCTCCAAAAAGCGCAGTATATATTGTTATTTGTTATGAAAAGAGCATACTGTCGTAAACTAGTCACTATCTGATGCTGGTACTGATCGATGTTAACTGAACCGTAGATCTAAACCTTGTCTAAACTGACGAAATGAAAAAGTGCTGAAAATGTGTGTCAATTTTATACTCTTAAAAGTGTCAAGTACTTTGTGCCCTACATACAAACAATATATAAATAACATGTTGAGTTTGATATTGTTACCTGCAAAAATAGTAAATCAAAGTTGTTCTACAGAAAATGTTTCTTGGCTCGATCAAATTCTTAATGCAAAGCCATTTGAATAAATGAAGGATTTATTTTTCAACTCCCCTCTTTAAGGGCTTTAATAAAACCAGATCCACTTTTTTGAAAAGAAAATATTTGTGACCCCCTAATTTTTTATAATAAATAATGACCAATCCCTTAGGTGCTAACCACCACTGTTGGAAGATGCCACTAGAGTGTTTTGGTTGTCGGAAAAGAGATATAGCAGTCAATTAACGTGGTTTCTTTAATATGCCGAAATTTTAAAGTATGCCGTTGTCTAAAATGGCGTCATGGATTTAAAGATTCCTATCGTTATCGTTGAATCCTTGGCCAGACGAAAATGAAAATCATTCCCAGTCCAGTCCACTTCAGTAGCGTCGTGGGACATCTCTCACAGAGGAGGTAAAATTTTGCAATTTTCCGACCAATACATCTTTCAAGTGGACGATGCCCGTATTCTAAGAGGAATTTTGTCCCATATATTTTTTTCTAATTTTAGGAAGCGAAAATCCCCTCAATACTGATAGTAATAGTTTATTGCGTATGTAGTTTTTCATGTCATCGTGGATCGAATAAATTTGTAAAGTACCTAAGGGTATTAATCACTTCCGTCATAAGATATATAGATTTTGTCTGTCTGTGCGTTTTCGACGCTTTTGATTCACTTACATACATCAACCTTCAGTCAGGTTCGTCGTTTATGAATACCTGTGATATTACTTTCTGTCTCTTATAATATTTGAAACATCGGCTTATTTCGACATCATTCGCAACGAATAGATCGAAGACCAGCTCGTTTGAAAAAGAGTCTGGGTAAACAGGCTCTAATTTAAAAGTCAAATCCGTCAATTTGCTGATGTTTTTGTTTAAATGTGAATGGGTTAAAAGCTAGTGATATAATCGAAGTTCCTTTTCTAATTAAAAGCTAGCCCAGGTACAGAAAGTTTATATACTATAGGGGTGTTGGTCAGGGGGTAGTGGTATATAAAATGCCTCTATAAAAAAGAATTCTATCAAAATAACCAAAATTACGCTAAGAACAGTCAAAATTGTGGGAGACATTGAGTATTGAATTCGAAATTAGTATGACTATTTGAAGATTACTATTGATGCCATATTCTGAATCTGGCCTTGTTATTAATTATAGTAATCCAGGGACGAATTCTTTAGTTCACGTTTATGCAAAATTTTCACACTTTTTACGAAACTATTGGAATTTTACGAAACTGTTGGAAACATTATAGCAGATATTCCCAAAATTTAAATAGAACTAATTTCAATGTAAATATACCATATATCTGATCTTAACATCCCTTGGATGGTGTACAGCCAAAACCTTTGATCGAACCTAAAATAAATTATACGAATCAAACAATCCAAAAAAATTATACGAATCCGTGACCTGCTACATTTACATTATCCTCGATCCCGTTGCAATGACTGAAAAGATCTGCTCGAACTTCCGAGCAGATTTTAATACTTAGACACTTTCACTCCCAGGAAAAATGTTCGTCTTTGGGCTGATATCTTCCGCTTTATTTTTGAGAACCTATTTAGGAAGAATTAGTTTAACAAACATCAAACAAAACAGGTCCGTCGGAAGCGGGGGTCTGAGGAGGCTGACCATGAAGCACCCCACTATTTCTTGTATATATTTGTCCCCACCTGTATTCATTACGAAAAGAATAAACATTTCTACTAATTTTTTTTTAAACGGAGGAGTCTCACATAAAAATGTTTGCATGGTAAGTCAATCAATGCGAAAAGAGCGTTCGGAAGTTCGGTTGATTCAGTGAGATAACAGTGTTCGCATGTCCGGAAAGGAACGAGGTATACCAAGCCACCATGATATAAGACCACTTTATAGACCTGATCTGGGCGAAGGTCAGCTCCCAAAAATAAATAGCTTTCGTCGCCCTCATAGGCGTAGGAAGCGGGCTGGGCAACCAAGTTGGCCAATTGCTCCTTACTTTATTGATAAGCGGGGGCAAGCGTATGTATCTGCTCTAACTTTTGGCCAAGATAAAGGTTTACGTACAAAGTTTAAGGTAACTTCACACATATTTTGTAGAAAGATGCAATAAATGTTTGAACAGCTTCGAACAGTTTTCATCACAGTTACGAACCCTTTCCGGCTAACTTATACCTGGTAGGAAAAATCAAACAAGTGTAATTCTATCTGTCTCAAACAACATTTCCAATCACAAAATATATTTTAAGCATTCCCACTCCCTCTTATTGACTGGTATTTTCTTATTTCCGGGTGAAGGCGTTTTTACGTTTTGGTCCGGTATTATGGTATTTCATACCGACGAACAATGACATTTTTGCCCCACCAGTTTTAGAGATCTTCCTACACTTATGGATCCTAAAAATAAAGCACTTATTAGAAAGAAAGCAAATCAAACAAAATACAAATCGTGTCATAACGGGCCCATCATGAGAGTTATATACCACGGACAGAACCGGAACAGTTAATGAAAAAGAGTCTTTATGAGGAACTTGAGAGCAAATTTCCCAATGATATAACTAATTATATAAAGACCGAGCTTTAAAATAATAGTAAGTTGGACATGTGATGTTATTTTTTGAATGATAGTATTTTAAATATAGATATTATCTATATTGATTGAAAAGTATTATTATTAACTTTATATAATGTCAGGTTGACCAAGAGAATCTTATATCAATTTAGCGGAACAAAAAACAACTTAATTCGCTCGTGTGTACCAGGGAAACATTGACGTTTTGTTAATATATTATAAAAATTCTTGTTTTGGTTGGTATGTACATGCAGTTAGTATAATACAGAATTTATGCTTGTTAGTCATTGAGCATTTGCAACATAAATTAGAGTATTGTCAACAACTCCTGAATATTCATATATATGGAGTTTTAGGTCTACGGACGTCGAGTGCCACATCACCCTCCCCTGCTTACCATGGCGTAACTGAAAGAACTTTTTTATCAAACAGTGCCATGCAGGGATTCCCCTGATGAAAAGTAAAAAAGCTGATGTCATATATCTATATTTGTCACTTTTGGAGACTGCTCTCACAATAAAAAGGAGAACGTGGATATTACGACTCCTCCGCTTCAACATCAAGCAGTTCCATGGCACTTGTAGGAACTTAGAGTTTAGGTTGAAGGCACGTATCTATATAAGTTGTTTTCAGGTGACAGGTGACCAATGATTCTTTCAAGTCTGAGTTTAGAAAAGAACGGTGTACCAAAGGCAAACTCGCACTGAAGCGATTAATTTTGAAGGTAATACATTCAGTTTTAAACATCCAAGCCGAAAGATTATGTGTGACATTTGATGGTATGTGTTATTTGATAAAGTAAAACTGCATGTGACATGGGGCATTTGATAGAATAAAACTATATTGCCTTTAAAATAATCTTCACTAGAGACATAACCAATCGATAAAGCTATAACCAATCAGTAAAATCAAAAAATTATTGTTAGAATATTGTTCATTGACTGTACTTTGCTTTCTATTAGTTTATTTATCTATTTATTTATCTATTAATTATTTATCAATTTATTTATTCAACTTATTTATCTATGTATTTATCTGTTTATTTATTAAATGCTTTCCACCTAGTGAGCTGTAAAGTTACCAATATACAGTCTTAAGCTTTCCTGAAGCAGATCAGAGAGTTATAGGAAGTACAACAAGAACGCGAAGGAGGACATATTCTTTATACAAATTTTTCATTCGAAAGGAAAGGAAATGAATACTTTAAGTCTGTGGAGTAAAATCGACATCAGCCGCGATGTGAAGGGATGATGGGTGTTCGAACCCTTCATTGTTCCATAAAGGTCAAAAACTGCTCCAGAAAGCCTTAAAACCGTGCAATAAATGTGATATTTAACACTATACTCCATATTCTGCAACCTCAACGATGCATCTTTTCATTCAAATGCATGCTAAGACTTTGTTGATCGCCGTCCTAGAGAGCTAAAACACCCTATTGAAAGCATAAACACAACATATTTCGTCCTCCACTCACACCTCTGCTCTGTCGACCTATAGTTTAAGGGAAGGCTAACCATGGCTTTTAGGTACCGAGGTCAGTTGGATATCAGCTGATCTTAATGATGCAATGATAACACTAACCTCGTTCTTAAAACCAGCTGCTACGAAGCAGTGACCAGCGAGTTGTAACGTGAGATCAAGCTGCTGAAGTTTGCGAACCAGCTGTTATGATGTAGAAACCAGCTACTGTGGTTTAGGAATCAACTGTAATGGTGTTAGAGCCAGCAGCTGTGATATGGGATCAAGCTACTGTGGTGTAGTAACTAGAATAGATGTAGGAACCATTTGCCGAGGTGTAAGAATCAGGTGCAACAGCACATACCGTCCAATTCCCCCTATCTCGAATTTGGAGGATTATTTCCCCGAGAAATGATCAGACCTAATCTCCCGACTCCAAAAAATAGTCTTCCGATACATTCCTGGTATTGAAAGATTAGTTATTGGAATCGGGAGATCAGGAAATGAGTCTCCAAATTGGGAAACTCCCGACGAGATCGAGAGAATAGGTATTTATTATAGTGTAGGAATCAACTACTGTGATGTAGTTACCAGCTTCTATGGTGTAGGAACCAACAACTGAGGTACAGAAACCAGCTGCCATAGTGTAGGAGTCAGTTGGTGTGGTGTCGGTACCAGGTGCCGAAGTGTACGATCCAGCTGCTTTGGTATAGAGCTTCACACTCTAAACTCTGAGCTGTTGAAGACTGGAATTCGATCCTTGATCGGATTGCAACTCGAGGTCTTAATAAAACTAAGAGAAAAGTAATGTCTTTCAATCAATCGATGTCATTAAATCGTAATAATGTCAGATAACGACATTAAATCGTAGGCCGCTCACTTTCACTGTCGAATGGGCGTCCAGCCTGCCGGGGTAACCCGCTCACTAAAGAGTGAGAAAGATTAATAAATCTAAATCCGAATCATATCTACTTACGTTTCTAGATTAATTTTTTTTATTTGGCGCGCAAATTGGTTGGTTGAGTTACTAACTTTACGAACTCTTCCAAATCTTATCATGCTAAACGGAAAACCCAGCAAGTATGCATCTTTGCTAGGGTAGTTCAATTACACTGTTGGCCGACAGATTTTTGAATGACTCACATAAAAATAAATATTCACTGATATCATGATTCAACGTTTTCTATATAATCCTTCTTTAACATGTGAACAGGAAAAAATGGAGTAATAAAGTTAGTTTGTGTTAGTAGTCAGTTTAAATACAATACTAAGGTAGTAGAGGAGAGTCTTCACAATATCAAAAAACTCCACTGAAGATCGTAAAGTAGCTTTCACTCTAAGTATGTCCTTCGACTTGGTTCGATAGATGTGCCCTTGGTTTGATATATTGAGTGCATGTGCAAGATCAGAATTTTCTATGGCTGTGGCTATGGCTGATTTTTGACGGACGAAAACAAAATTGACAAGACATGATGACGATTTCTCAGTTTTTGGTAGTTTGTAGTTCAGCGGAAAGTAAATTTTTAAAATTTGTTTATGGTAGGTATTCATGAATAGTGATTTTAAGATGCGACAGTGCCGACAAGTGGCTGGAATGCAAATTATGGGGATGCGTTCTGCCAACAGGAATCACTTTTTATGTATCTTTTTGTTTAGTTCTTGCTGGTGAAGCGTTGCTGAGTGCAAAACGACGTCAAGTAGCCATACTAACGGCAATGAGTTCATTACTTGAACGTTGTGAGCCTAAACCCGATTTGCTGTGTATTCATTTTTCCTATTCAGCTTGACTTAACCCCTCCATGCGGTAATGAACTAATTATTCTGATTTAGAAAAACAAAATTACAGAACAAAAGGCGGGAACGGTGTTCAAAACTATAAACTACGATTAAATATTAAAATATACCGTCTTGCTTGACAAAGAATTTTTGTTATCGCACATGTATATAGGTACCAACTGGAGATAACTTTGGGCAGTCTGAAACACTTGCGACACCGCAGCAACAGAGGATACAACAATCATGGGTCAAAAGGTATAGTGAAGTTGTATAATGTGCTTGAAAATAAAGAAAGGCGTCTTCCAGTCCAATTTAATCTTTTAATCTTATAGGCGTTCAAATCTAAAGTATCTCAAGCATACAATTTCAGTTCTGTCAGGCTGCTTAGCTCAGCATACCGCCTTTTTCCACTAAACTGTTGGTGGCTACTTGTTTCGCTATCTATAAAAAGATCATCAGATATAAGATTTTAAAATAACAAATTTTATACCAGGTTTCAAAGTGCCATAGATTTGGCTCGTCAAAAATCAACAAGAGACAAAGAACCATAGACAACGCAAGGAAATGGGTTAATTAAGATGAGCATGAATCAAAATGTAGTAAAAAGGATCTTAGAAATATACTCAGTGGAACCGCTAAAAATAGGGTAAGAAACTCTCTTGATCGGTTAAACCTTTGCTGGCTTCAAATATTACAGAAGCGATAGGAAACACATTGCAACGGACTAAGCTATTAGCTTCGCTCTAGTGAGTAACGCTAGCTGCTTTTGTCTTAGCCTTTGGCCTTTGGAAACGGTTTGGCGACAAACAGGATTACTTGTTTGATGTATTTGACAATGTATATTTTCTTACAGGTCATCTTCTCGTATTTTTACGTCACGTTACTGATCGTAACGGCTTTACTAGAATTTACCTGTGCCGGACCAAAACGAAAGTTTGAACCAAACATTCGGGATCATTTTACCCGCCAAAAGTACATCGTAGAAAAATTATCGAAGTAAGTTGTGAAAACCTTATTTGCGAAGTGATCCAAATATTACGCATTTTAGGGCACACGTGAGTACCCATAATCATTATACTTGTGATTTTTAATTATTAAAAACTCTAATAATTCATAAAAACCATTAGCCAAATAACATGGTTCGAACTATTTAAAGTAAATACAAGTGCAGTATGGATATACTTAAGTGAGGTGCAGTATTAGAACAAGAACAAGCTTGTTTTAGTGAAACGTCAACTAGATATTTAACGTTGGGATGGTTGCCAAGAGTACAAAAGGATAAAAACTTTGCTTTAAGCAAGGATCACTGTGTTTGCCTGTTATGTAATATTGTTGCCTAGCTACATTGGGTACAGTTCGGATGATTTATTTTACTTATTAGGAAACCTAGAAAAATGATCATAGGCCACCTCACTATATCATTTGTTTCAAATAAGTGGTTTAATGTGCCCCGACAAACACACAAAAAGTCTTACTAATTTGAATTTCCAATTGATAACAGGTAAGGGGAAATAGATCAGTTTCACTGCGCCCTTTGTGCAATTTTCTTTATTACTTGGTGAAGTAGAACTAATCGTTGTACCGGGAATGTCGGTTTTAAATGAATGTTTTGGAGGGTATGAGCGGGCTGAATCTCATCACGACGATATTCCCAAGGCTGTAAACGATAATTTAAATTAACTCTGAACAGTAGCTTAAGCCAATTTTGCATTGTCGTTTTGTATTCTACAACTACATAACATCTTGGTGACACTAGCCAGGTTGGCTAACCCGACTAGTCCGGCCCACATAATAAGCTCTAAAATATACGCTAAAACGAATTTAATATTATGTAAAGATGATGTATCACATTAGATGAAACAGTCAAAGACAAAGTGTGTTTTACTTGAAGTGAACGCGTTTTTGAATTTTATTAAAAACCAGTCCCCTATAACATCCTGTCTTTTGTATTGGAAATGAATGTTTATCATCTTCATATGGTCTCTCATCTAAATATGGCGCATTGCAGTGTATAAGAATAAAGCCAGTTTTCTGTAAATTAATTAATAAATAAGCAGTCGGTTACTTGGTGACTGCCTTAACTACATATTTGATAAACAAAAGTTACTAATTTTGCAATACAAAGTTTTGGAATCCCTTTGGTGATTAATTAAGCATAAAAAAGAGGAAAACAGATTCTCCCCACACAAATCTTATTTGTTGAGTGATAGCTAATTCTTCCTAATGTTGTCAAAGTCCGTCATCAAGCGGATCGTAACTTTAAATTAACGGTATATGCAAAACGTGGAAAAATTAAGCATCGATATTGTCAATGACCTTTTCAAATAACTCATCTTCCGACTCATTTTCAAAGAGGGGAAGTTGACCATTTTGAGTACAAAAAAGCCCATGTTTCGACAAATAGCTTTTAGCCTCTCACAGCGGAGAGTAAATTTTTACGTGGAGATGTGAATGACTCTTCAACCGATCGCTGTTTGTTTGAATGAAACGTATTTTGATGTGTAAATACCACGGCTGACTCAAAGGAGGACCTGGAGACCCAGGTAACTTTGCTCTGTTATGCTAGTGCATCATGTAATTGCAATCCTACGTTTTTAAATTCTTAAAAAAAAGCAAGACAATTTATAAGGTAGAACTTGAAGAAATACTGGAAGTGATGTTCACGAGGGCTAATTTCATGTGACCGGTACGAAGTCAGACAGGTGCGACTTGAAGTCGTTCTTTATTCCTGTACGAATCTATTGGCATATTCAAGAGGTCCAAGGGACCCGCCCCCTTCTAGCCGATAAAATATACCATATATCGAAGTCTAAAACTAGCGTTCGTTCAAGATCCATCCAGGTAACTTCTTTTTTGTAAGACGTTCTTTCGCGTTGCTGACAGACGTTAGATTCTTATAAAGAGAGTTCTTGAAACGGATGCAAACATCGTCAGTCTGCGAATACTTGTCAGACTGTTAGTTTGGGCTTGCTCTTTTCCTTAATTCTGGTTGACAAATTATTGTTTTTGTTTCAACGAGGCCAGTTCAAAAAAAATCATTTAAAACAACTCTCACTCATTCATAGTGCATAGACAGACAGAAATGAGTTCAGACTGCTACAAAATAAGACAAGTACGAAATTGTGTTCATGGAAACGTGGGATCCCGTAAGGTTTGCCTGTCCTATGGCAAAAAGCGAGAAAAATGTTCTTACATTGAAAAGAAACATGTACTACGGACCAAAATATTGGCAAGAATCGGTTTTTAGGTTCATTCTGGTTTCCTGTAAACACTTCACAAAATTTCCATATTTGTTTAGTGTTTCATGTAATTTCCCCTGACGTAGTCGTTACTACAGTATTCAAGCGTACTACAAATGTATATTCTTCATCTTAAAGTAAAAATGTATTCTGCTTTTCAAAAGCAGTAAAAGCTTTGTATAATGTTAATAGTGGTAAAAATCGGGTAAACTTTAATTGCCAAATTTTTTAATTGGATCTTCGAGAAAACTTGTTGGTATCGGCTAGACCAAATTCAGTCATATTCAATATTGACTCTGGGTTCAAAGATCTTCTTTGTATACTACATAGAGCGTAGAGCGTACTTCAAACGTTAATCCTATTTAAAGAAAAGCATAAGGACTTTACATATACGTTTGTTTGGTCACGTCGTCCTTAAGCTGAGGTCAACTTTGTGTGGTCCTTGGTTATTGCCACAAGGCACAGAAAAAAATTTTAAAATCTAAAAATAAAATTGAACCTTTTCGTGATACAGTGGCAATTTTGCAACTTATTATATTTTACTGTTTCTAACGCAGAGACAATTTTACTCTCTCGGTTACTAGACATCAAAAGAGTTGACATTTAGATACAAATAAAAAAAAATTAAAAGCCAAAGCTGGGTTAGAAATAACTTTTCCATTTTTTTAAGTCCCTTAAACGGCTTTCTTTCTTTTAGAGAACGGCCTGTGCATTTATTTTGAGGTCAATCAGTAAGAATGGCCACAATCTCACAGAAAAACAACACGAATATTTTTTTATCAAGGAAGAATGCTTAATGCCACGAACACTACCGAACAACTTTAAAAAGAGAGCGTGATATTAACAGGGTTCCTCTGTTAATGACCGGTGGCATGTAGGCTTGGCATGCCAGCGTGTTTTATGCAAACATGGTACATGTATAAAAGTTATCAGAGAAGTAACCATTGACTTACATTGACCCAGATCTCGTTCACATTGGGGAGGTAAGGGAAGGGATGTGAAGCGTTTGCCATACGTTGAAACGCTCTAAAAATAGCCCCGCTTAATTTCAGTGGCACGGTTAGCACTTAATACGTCCATGACAGTTCAATGCGTAACGAGTTCACTTTAATTTGTACTATAGAAATAATGCACAGCTATTTTTTGTTCGTTTTTGCGTACGGTTAGAGAACGAAAGTTTCGTGGTTGGTCCTCTACTGAGCGGAGACAGCTTTTCTAACAGAAAGTGAAATTTAGTTTAATTGCTGTTTGAATTTTATCTGTCAATTGAACCAGTTTGATTTTGGTACCATGACGTTCAGAAGTTTTCACTCGCATCTTCAGGCATGAAGATTGTTTGCGTGTTGGTTTATATGATTAGATGGAGTAAGACTTCCGCGGAGACACCTGCTTTTCAAGAATTTTGCGAACGAGGTCTCTGAAGTGAATTAAAATCCAAAGGCGTCGTTACAGAGTTTGTGGGAGGTGTGACACGCAATTTGTAAATTTCGTCAGTAAAATCGTCTCTTGTCAATAAAAAAGAGAAACATAGGGAAAAGTATAGACACAGTACAATGGAGAAAAAAGAAAAGAAAAGAAAAAGTTGAGAAGGAATAAACGGAACAAAAGAATGGAGGATAAAAAATAAGACCAAAAAGGAGTAGAGATAACTGCAGCACAACCAAGTTATGTTTGTTAACAAGTGAAGACACTAGACAGGAGTGTCGAAACGTTGGGTCATGAACGGTAGTTTTGTAAGCTACGTTCAAAACTTTTTTGAGCTAGAGTAGCGTAAAACCATGTCTGATTATTTACCTCGCTGCGTTGGGAATTTATTTACATACTTGTGAGAAAAATATGGTCAGAATGTTGTTACGAGGACCCGTCGGCTCGTCAACATCAGAGTGCATATTGCGATATATCGTTGCCATCTGTATTTCAATCACCGATGTAAAGAGAATACGGTACTACCATTGAGCTTGAGGTTTAAACCTCCTCTGAGAAATGCAAAAGGATATAAGCCCATGGAAAATACCGGTTTCTTCTTCCTGAAACTGTGTATAGACCAGTGTCACTTATCTGTACGGGATCTGCAAACCGAACACTTATTATTTTGAAGACACTAGATAGGAGTGTCGAAACGTTGGGTCATGAAAGGTAGTTTTGCAAGCTACGTTCAAAACTTTTCAAGTCAGAGTAGAGTGAAACCATGTCGAGTTGTTCTTAGTTAGCCTCTGTGAGGTGCTATTCTCTTATCATGGAATATTTGTTTCTTTCTGTCTGTGCCAATTGCCGCCTGCATTGGACATGCCTATGGCCTCCGGAAAGCCAACCGTCTGAATTTGAAAGACAGAGATTTTTGTATATATACATATATACATATACATATAATATATATATTTGTGAAATTCATTAATTATTCAGTAGCAAAATGAGCAATCAAAACTCCTGCTTTATGACATGGGATAACCCTTTGTAAACACGATAGAGATCTACTGCCTTCTGTATCATTTGATACAGAATACTAATAGGGTTATAAGCATTCTGTATCAAATGATACAGATCGCTCTCATTTCATACAGATGGATAAGTTGACATCAACAACAAAATTTAGGTTTTATTATTACCTTTTTTCCCTTTGATACTCCATATAGAATGTTTAAAAGCTTAAATTGTTAAAATAAACACTTTGACATGAATTTCACAAGACATTTACAACATTCGCGTCCGTGTTGTATCGAATATAACAAACTTTCGCCGTCGGCTCGAGTATATATCCAATACTACACGGCCGCGCATGTTGTAAATAGTACATATAATAATAATAATATATATACTGTATATATAGATAATATAATAAGTACATATAACCTACTTTATAGATCTTCGATGTTAGGGGTATAAGAGTTCAAAAATTCTCCAGAGGGCATGCTCCCGTACCCCTGCAACATTTGGGACACCTTCTCGTAAAAAATCCGAGTTGCACTCCTGCGCCTAAAAATGTTTAATATAAAAAACAAAGTCGTGATTGGGAGGTATTTGCACTAGAAATAATCCATAAACAGTTGCACAATTCAAAACCAATCAGAAGTATTTTACCGGATATCAAACACGTTATTTAATCAAGAAAATTTAACAATTGATATTTTCTGAGCGGTAAAATTTTGACGTGTGAGAACGATATTATATATATATATATTGTAACGTTTATAGTGTATTTATTTAAACTTTGTACATTCAAGACTACTAGCTCTGAAAGTCAGCAAGAACTCTCTCTGCTGAGAGCACATGTAGTTCATAAGTTCTGATTGGCTACTCATGACGTCACAGGTTGTTCTTCTCGCCAAACGAATTGTACACCAGGGCCCAGTTGTTCAAAGGACGATCACAGCTAATCCTGGGTTAAAATTTAATCCTCTCTTTAGTTTGGCATGTTCTGCTAAGTGATTTAAGTTCAAACTTTCCAGGAGAACACATTTCTGTATTTATATGACATCTGGACAACAAGGAAGTTTAAAAATCCTCTCCTGGACATGGAGTAGGTATTTCATTCACAAAGTTTTAACTAATCCTGGATTAACCTAATCGTCCTTCGAACAACTGGGCCCAGCTTCTCCGGTTTGCTTTCACTAGCTTCCATTAATATTAGTTGCTCAAATCGTAGATTTCTGTGATCCTTCCCGCTTCGCAATGAAAAATTTCTTCCGATCATAAATACCATCGTATCGAGAAGAACCTATGGCCAATGGCCACCAAGTAATTTTAGACTCCACAGGTTCTCCTCTTCTTTCTCAGTAAACGCTTGTGCTTCTTTAACAATTACACCATAGCCTTGTGCAGTCAATCGTTTCATCTCGCCGTCCAACGAATCTTGAAATTTTTTAAAGCATTTAGTAAATTGCCCTTTACTAAGAGGGATTCAACTGCGGATACGGCGTCACTTTATTTTTCAATGCTTTATTCGTATATTAAGTCACGGTCACTTACATATATTCACTTTCCCACAGACTACGATAACAACGGTAACACAATCTCAGTGAGCCATGATCTGTCAATCAAGGCGTGTCATCGCTAAACTATATTAGAAGCCCTAAGTTATATTAATTATATCCCAGTCTCCGACACACTCCCCCCATATGCTCTCCCCTACAGGAAGGCATATGTTTAGTCGAGACTGAATTAAAATAGAAGCGAACAATTAACGTCAACGAAAGTCCCCTAATGGCTTAAAGTGTAATTAATAAATGTTCATTGTTCTAGAATGAGATCTCTTTCTCACGTCTCACCAAACCTCCTCTTCCGTGTCTTGAATTTGTTGTATGCGAAGCTTCGCTGCAGCAACTGCATCCCGTTTTGGGCGAAACTCCGGAGCGTCAGGATTAAGTGGTGTTTCTTCAGCGTTCTCAGCAACATCGCACTGGAGCTCGAGCGGGTACAGGTGTTGCACTGGGCGTTCCAGAACACCGTTAGCAGTTTTCAGTTGCACTGCACGAACGACTCCGTCTTTTCCCGAAAAGACTCGTTGCACGATGGCCAGAGGCCAGGTTCCACGGTTTTTGTTGTCAGCTTTCACTATAACCACATCACCAGGACTTGGCTGGAAGTTGCTCGCTTTGTGGGCGAGGTTGTGCCGCTCTCTCAGTGCCACTAGGTACTCTCTTCGCCATCTCTTCCACAGGTGATCCTTGCAAGTTATTAAGTACTTCGCACGCCTTCTAAGATCTCGGTCTTCAACACACCATGGTTGTTCCTCGGGCAGCTGGTTCGTGCGCTGGAACAAGAGACTGGACGGCGTCAAGGTGGGCAACTGTATGTCGTCCTCTATGTAGCTTAAGGGGCGTCGGTTAATCTGGGTTTCTACGTCGAGTATTACTTCGCCGAGTTCGGACCAGGTAAGCGTGCCTCCCCCGATCACCTTAAACAATGCGCACTTGATTACACCGATGAGTCGCTCGTACTGCCCACCCCACCATGGGGCACGACTTAGGTTGAATTTCCAACCGATGTCAAACTGCTGCAGTAACCCTTGAACCCGTTCGTCTTTCCGGACCTGTTCCAACCACTTGGCCGTTTTGACTAACGAGGAACCGTTATCGGAGTAGATAACTCTGGGTCTTCCTCGTCTGGCGATGAGTTGCTTGAGGCATGGTATGAAGGTTGTCGCTTCCATGTTGGGGACTAATTCCAGATGTACAGCCCTGGATAGGCTGCACGAGAAGATGACCAGATAGGCCTTCCCTTTACGCGATCGAGACAGCTTGTATCGAATTGGACCGGCAAAATCAGTACCAATAACTTCGAAGGCAGCTCCGCCCTCAGTTCGATCCGTGGGTAACTTTCCCGGACTTGGTTTGGCTACTTGTATGGCTCGGAAGCGTTTGCAGCCCCAACATGTGGATCGGACAGACTTGACGACTTTCCTCAGGGTTGGAATCCAGTAGGTTTCACGGACCGCCGCCATGGTTAATAAAACTCCCCCGTGTAGGGTTTCGACGTGGACTTGTTGCACCAGCTTTCTTGTAAACAAGGCACTTGCAGGAAGATAGACCGGATACTTCCCCTGGATTCTGCCGTGGCACTCGAGAACGCCTTCTTGATTTGCTACAAGATTGAGTGCTCTCCTAGTTTGATCGAACTGTGGTTTCTGGGAATCTTGAGCCTGTACTCTTTTTATCCACCAGATTCTTGTCTCACGGAGATCTTCACTCGTCAGAGGCCCTTTTCGACCTCGGTCCACAGTGTAACGACGTACCCAGGAAAGGATGCGCAGTGCTCGACGAAGGTCATGACGTTTAAGGAGTTGCTCAAACGCGTCGTTGTTTTCTGGTTCATGGCGTTGCTGTCTCGCTACGTTCAATACTTCCCTTGTGACTTTTGCTTCGGTTTCGGAGGCAGGAGTCTTCTCTGTGACTGGACTTTCCGGCCATTGTTTGGGGTTTTGAAGCCACTCTGGACCTCTCCACCACAGCGTTGAACTGCTTACTTCCCCTCCTCGGCTCGCCACGTCTGCAGGATTCTGCCCAGTTGGTACGTACCTCCACTGGATTTCAGGACGCTCCCGTATTTTTTTCACTCTGTTAGCCACGAACTGTCGATACTGTCCGTCCCCCAGAATCCAATGGAGGGCCACGGTACTGTCTAACCAGCCGTAAATTGCAGGCGGAGGTAGATCACTCAGTGTGTTGCGCACGCTGATGACCAAATTAGACGCCATGTGGGCGGCTACCAACTCTAGTCGGGGAATGGTTAGACTTCTCTTCGCCAGGCGAGATTTGGCTGTAACCAGGGTTTGTGTGACCCCGTCTTGCTGGTGAACGACTGAATACACCGCAGCGCCAACACCATGAATCGAAGCATCTCCGAATGCGTGGAGCTGAACGGAGTGGACTGGTTGCTGATAAGGTACTATCGACCTTGGCGTTGATATTGCTGCAAAATGTCATATAGTATGTGATTGTGTCATGTTATTGTATTCAAGCTTAAAGATCTATTTAAGAATCAAACGTT
>JBAHVQ010000450.1:2290-15104 GCA_036872915.1 Nanipora kamurai | reverse complement strand
AAGGGACTGTCACCAACTGTCCGCATTTCTTAGGTGCCCGCATTTGTCAGGTGGTCGCAAGGACAGGTTCCACTGTAAGTGGTTAGAATTACAATAAACGTATGATGGAAAAATTAAAGTAAAACACACAGTATTACCAAGATTACCAGAAACTAGTTGTAATTTCCTTTTTAAATTTTGATTAGTGTCTTATTTCTTGGTTTCACGACGGGAAATTATTCCCATACTCAAAAGCTCTTTTCATAAAATTAGTCTCCGTTTTGATAACATGTAATTTGTTGTTGGCAAATTGTCTTGTCCCACAGATATACGCTACTGCAAATTGGTCTTTACAAGTCAAAAAAAACATACGATGGGCCTGTTCCACTTATGTATTTATCTTGGAGGGAAAAACGTTGAATTTTACTGTGAGAAATCATCCAAAGCCCATAACGTTTGCGATAGAGGCGTAACACGATCGAATTTTATTGATGATGGTACTGTATTTGCTACCGCGCTCTGGTTTTTCTGTGGATTTGCAACGCTGCTTTGTTGCCGTTATTATATTCAGTGTTGCCATATTAAATGTTGAAAGAACCACAGAGCTAAAAATAATTGACAAAGTTTACCCACACTCAAGTACTCATCCGTAAATTCATAAATCTACTTGTAATTTTGTTAACCGTTTATCTGTACTGAAGATGGCATCAGTTTTATCGAAAAATGTTTACAATTAAAAAATTGTCGTTTATTTGAAGTTTATTGTAACCCTTGTGCTCGTTAGAATATGTATAATAATTATATACAATATGATATATATAATATCCAAATATAGAAATATATGCGGAATAGCTTGTTATCTAGAGATTAAGATGGAAATAATGGTTAAAATTAGCTTGATATATATTGAATGGTTGCCTATTTTTAGTGCGAGAGTGGTGAAAATGGCGAAATGTCTGCGCGTGTCACGAGCTGCATAATACATTTTAAAATATATATTTCACCGTAAAGGTAGACTTGGCTATGCTGCAGATAATCTGCGAGCTTTAAGTAAAGCGTTCGAACCCAGGAAAGCTTGTTTAGCGGTATTGGCCAGTGAACTGTGATATCCATATTAGAACTAAACCAGGTAATTAAAAATTCGAGCTATGCACATCCGGTTTCAGATTCATTGATCCTTGATAAGTTGACGTTAATTTAAGAAAATGAAAATACTCTTAGTACCGTCTTGTGAAGAACATTGCTGATGCTGCGTTTATGATCTGAGATTATTCATTGTTTGATTTTGGGTTCAAAATTCTATTGTTCTCGTACTGTTTTACGAAAAATTTAGCAGATAAACTTGAGCAAAAACATAGAAGACTTCAACCAACTAGTAAAAACACTATTTTAAAACTTAAACAATCGTTCCTGCAATCATAGAAAATTGATGGAGACTTCCTGTCTTCAGCCAGTATTAATTGAGAGGGCGCCATCAATTGACGCGTTAAAGAAAATATGATATGAAATTAAGTTTATTTTATTTGGAAGCGCTCTTGAAGTGGTTACAACTAGAATTTACTGCTTTTCCGTATCTCACGATGTTCTTGAGATACTCATGCTCATTTTGCACACTGGTGAAATGCTTTGTTGCCTCATTTTTTTGGGAACTGTGTTTGGAAAATTACGTTTGTCATATAATTGAACCTAAATCTTTCAAAACTTTGCATGAGATTGTATTTGACGACCTCGGGCATCTCTTGACGCAAAACACGATTACTATGCTTAAATGTCAGTTCCCAGATCCCTCTTTCCTTGAAAACAGAACTGTTTTCTACCATACTAAACCGATATATCTACCGATATTTTTGTGTTACGTATTTCTACCGATATATCTACCGATATTTTGTGTTACGATATTTTTGTGTAACATTTGGAATAAAATACACCTAACCTCTTTAAAAAGAAAAAATTATGCATTGGCCAAAAGATAACTTCGTTTAATAGACTTAAAGGTCTGGTGAAGATTATAATGGTAATACAATTTTTTTTTTAGTAATGTTTAGTTTCATAAACTGTAGCAGTACGCAAAGCTTCAGTTGACTTCATAATTTTGTTCTCCATTTTTTTAGGCAGGGTAGGGCTTAGAAAAAATGTGGTTATTTGAACGAATTCACTGAAAGGCGGTTTTGTTTCCCGATATTATCGTCAGAGTGTCAATGGCAGGCACCATATTAGCGGGAGAACTACCTGAAGCAGCAATATGAAAAATATAGTGAGGCATCGACAGTCTTGAACGAAACAGAAAAAGTTTTAACATACTGTGATCCGCCAATAAAACGGGCAAATGAGTGTAACTTGAGCTTACGACATTTTACTGTTATGAAAGGCTCACACTCAAAACGGCGGCTTCGCGTTGTGTTTCTGTAAGGCGCTTTCTTGTTTGAAGTTAGGGAATCCATTTTTCGGGGTTTATGTTGTCTTGAACCAAGAGAATAGGGAGTTTGAGCGACACGACAAACTACAAAGATGACGTCATGAATTTCAATTTATTTGTGCTGCGCATTTTCTGTGCATATTTTGCAAACGGTCAGCGCCATTCCCTCGTCATCGTTGCGGTTGAAGACGAACTTTGGCAGAAACTTCGTTGCGACAAAACAAAGTTTTTTAAAAGGTAAATAAATTATTGAATTTCAGTCAAATATGCTTAGAATCAACGGGAAATTTAGCCAAGCAAATATTTGCAAGAAGTGTTATGGAGAAATTTTCTGAACTTCTGGATGATTGGCACAAAAGTGAACAAGATCTAGCAGCATCCGGTGTTGAGGGGATCGAGGAAGATGAGTTTGAGATAGCTGTGACTGATATTTACATGAGAATTGAAGAAATCAAAGCAGGATGGGCTAAAGATTTGGAAAAGGAAAAAGAGGAGAAGGACAAAGCAACAGAAATACGTCTAAAAGCAACAGAGAGGTTGGGTGAAACATCAAAAAGAGAGAGTGAAAATTCAGAATTGTCTGATGGTGAACCAAGCAGTAGTAGAGGTGTTCGGAAAAGAAGGCGCACTAGTGAATTATGCCAAGTTTTATCTGAGAGCGTAATGTTAAAGCTTGAAGAAAGAAAGGAAGAAAAAGGGGAGGGAGCATCAAGCACAATTGAACATTGCTCAGAACCAAAATGCATTTTTCTCTCAACACAAGAAATGTATTTACAATTTATGTAGCAATGGAATTGCAAAGAGGACAGCAAAGAGCTCAAACTGAAATGCAAAATAAATTGCTCCACTTTATTTCTGGTGATAAAGCGAACAATACTTTATAGATACTGTATAATCTTAACTATTGTTTGGTCCAAAGTTATTTATTTTGTTAATGTTGAGTTTCATATTGATATTTTCACTTAAGGTGAGACATTTTATGCACCAGAAAATGAATAAAACCGTGAAACATTAATGTACATTGTTTCTTCCCCTAAAGGTTACAGGGAAACAATTTTTTCTTAGACAACTGAAATTTGCAAAAAGACTAACTTACTGGTTGAGACTGAAATATGTTTCCAATTCAGGAGGTAATACTTTAAAGTAACTGCTGGTTGAACAGCCATATAGACGTGTATGTGCATTCCTTAGAAGGGCACCAACAACATAATGGTGTACCATCAGGAGCATATGAATGCTCCTGTAACTGATCAAGAAGTCCAGACATCACATTAAGCATTCTTGCATCATGCCGCTTGCCCTCTAAAAAAATGTTTATCGGATTTTAAAATAGTTTTAATATAGGATCCATGGGCAAAAGTTCAACCATCCTCCATGTGGCAACATGGACAGATGCAGTTAACGCAAATTCTATAGACAGGCATTTTTCACGTCTCAGTAAAGTTTTGAAGTTTATCGAAAAACTTTCAAGGTACACTTTAATACAGTTCCCAACACTCACCTACAGGGCCAAACAAATTTGTTATAAGACCGTTTGTAGCTACAATACTTTGATATTTCAATACGTGCACTCTCTTATGCCCATTATATACGATTTTTTGATGCTTATTTGGGCGACAGATGGGACAGACAGTTCCATTCACAAATCCCCAACAGTTCTGCAAAGCAGCCCCATTTTTGGTTGGTTGCAAAAGATGACTGTGTTTATTATACATTATGTCCACCATTCCGTTCGTGATGTAGCATAGTCAGAAATCATAAATATCAGAAGTCGACCATCCAAATGTTGGAACCATATCGCTGTATCTACAAGGATACGTAAACCTGTTGAGAAGAATACACAGTCCTTCGATTGGAGAAGCAGCGGTTCGGTTGGGACAATCTCTCTGGCAACTGAAGAGCAGCACACAAACGATAAATATCTTCCTTTAAAAAGCGAAAACTATTTTGGCATTCGTTGTCGGACAAGATTTCTAACCGCAGCCTCGGGTAAAGCTGGTGTGGAATGTAAAGATTCTCCGATACAGTCGTTTCAAAGAGAAGCAGCTTCTCTTTGTCGATTGAGTCTACTTCGTACAAAGAAACGTAATCCATGTTATTGTTTTCGTTACTGTTATCTTTTTCGAGCTCAAATGGAATTTTCACGCCTTAACGAAAACATTAGTGCCACTCCTTCCGCTGCGTTCATTCGTTTTCGGCGTCGTAGTTCGTCCTGTTGCTCAAACTTGCTATTTGTGCTGGCGCGACGTTTCGGAAGATACTTCTTCCATCTTCAGGCGTGCTGAAATGGTATCGCACAACTGATTATATACTCTCGTGAGGGGTGGACCTCAGCGAGGACGTCTGGTGTGTGTGGGAGAAGGATTGCCCGTTAGTTTACAAACAGGAATGTAACAACTGTAAAACTACGTAAATCAGCGAGGCAAAACGGCGCACTCTAGAACAAAGAACGAAAGAACAATGTGCAGTACGGAACGGTCTACCCAAACAATATGAAATTGCAGACCATTGCTGGGAACACAATCACACTTTTAATTGGAAAAATAAGAAGATTTTAGACCACGAACTCTACTTAATCACCCGACTAGTAAAAGAATCCATCCATTCAACTCTGAATCCACACCACATCAATAAAGTATCCTACAAACTTCCCGAAATCTGGATTCCCAACCTTCACCCAACAAGAGAATCAAACAAACAATACACCCACGTCCACGCGCAATTCTCATCCCACACACACCAGATGTCTTAGCAGAGGTTCACTCGCCACGAGATTATATAATCAGCTGCGCAATCCCATTTCAGCAAGTCTGAAGATGGAAGAAGTTCCTTCCAAAACATCGCGCCAGCAAAATTCTCTTGGTCCAGACTAGATAAACCTCACACTGTTAACCACACTAAACCGACAAAGAATAATTCTATTTTTCATAGGGAATCCATGTAGTTATCGTAATGCTGAGAGACACGCTAGAATTTCACCGATTTTTTTCACCGTTTAAGAATATTCCAGCAAAATTTTAGTGCACGTGAAATTTACATGTAATTCAGTTTTCTAAGAGCTGAACCGTTATTAAGACTTGCGTATTTATTGTTTGTTTAGTTACGGCAAATTAACATGGCAATTACAGTGGACGAAGTTTTGGAGAATATTGGAAGTTTTGGGAGGTATCAGTGGATCTTGCTTGGTATCTTCTGCTTCATCACTGTACCGATTGGAACATTTCCAATAATGGTTGCAACTTTTATCACCGCTGAACCTGACTGGGTTTGTGTAAAAGGATACAGCAATGTGTGTAATTTTACTGAACCAATAACATTAAGAAGTCGAAACTATTGGAAAAGATGTGATATGCCGAGAGAAGCTTGGAAATACGTTGAAGGATTTACGTCAGTGGTTACTGAGGTAATGAAGAAACTGTAAACGATAGGCTGATATTTATGGCAACTATGTTGAAGAAATTATCCTGCATTGAAAAGTGTGCGTAAAAGAGAAAATTATCTTAGTAGGACAAGTTATAGAAATGTTTGATATCTACAAAGGTGAACGCAGTATGATTAATAGAGCCCAGCAAAAATCACCAAGTTTCACTATTTTGAATTATTTTAGTTGTTTAACGTTTCGTTGCTTAACGCAACATCACTAAAGAATAAGTGATTTATAAGTTCATTAGTGATAAAATTACAGCAGTATGTAACAGCATATTTACTTATTGGCGTATCATAGGGAGCATGATGGACAGGTAGATAACAAGATGAGATTTTAGTATAATACAGATACCAAGTTTGAAATGCTACAGCAAAGGAACAAGAAAAGAAGAAAGCGGAAAAGATTCCATGTTTGCATTAAGGGATGGATTGAACTTTCGGATTTTAGAGACTTTCTCTGATGAAAAGCTGAGAGCTAGAATTGGAACAGGTTAAAGAGCATACTGGTGAATTGGAGGGTCCAGTTTCACACTGAGGCTACGAGACACTTGGACGAGGAGGAGAAGTGGCACGTTTTTTACCAGTTAAGGCTGCCAGAGACACCCAAGTTGTCTGAGATTCGTGTGTGGAGAAGTCAGAATGTTTGACCAATATATAACGAGCTACATCGTTAGCACATCGGTAATGTACACGAGTTAAAGACACCTGAGAATCGTGTACTTAAAGGTAAAAAGGTGCGCCAACAACAAAAACCAAAATGAAGGTTAATGTAAGGTAACGCACTGGAGCAAAGCTTCTTGATTCAAGTGCGAATTTCGTGTACATTCTTTCCAAGGTATACTGGAGACAAACGTAAATAACCTCTTCAGGCGCAAAACCTTGGGTGCGGGTCTGAGATCTCGCGTATGATATAGCTTTAAGTGTCACTGATGTAGCTCCTCTTTATCGGTCAAACACGCCGATTAATCACATGAAAATGTCAGAACACTTGAGCGTGACTGTCTCAATGCTAACTGGTAAAGATCTTGTCGATCTACCCCGCATACAAGTGTTTTGTCGCATCATTGTGAAACTGGACACTCCGTTTTGCCAGATAATTTTATTATTTATACCTGATATAATTCTAGCTGATATCTTCTCGCAAGAGAAAGTCTCTTACTCCGAAAGTTCAGTCCATCGCTTAATACAAACACGAGTTCTTTTTGTTTCCTTGTCCCTTTTCTGTAACCTTTCAACCCTTAGATGACCGTCGCTAAGGCTGTCGAAACGTCAGTCACTTCCACCAAAGGTCTTTCTCAAGACTACACTAACGTGGACGATCAACTTCCACGAACATGTCACGATTCTTGCAGGTTCAAACCATTTACTTTGTGAGGATATTAATTATTAAAGTATTTTTAACAGAATTCGCCGGATGCAACTTCTCATATGATGCATCGTCAGAGCGATTCTGGCTTCAGCCTTTGATCTAATGCACAGAGATCCTCTTTTGTTTGGCTTTATCGTCGCTTTGGTTTTGGAGCCCTTTGATAGGGAACGCTGCATCTCTTGGAATGATTATGGTTATCGGTTTCTGTTCAATATATTCAAATAAACTGGAATCTGGAGAACTACGAAGTCAATCTTAAATAGTGGGTCAGTACTAAATTGCAACGAGGACTTCATATTTCCTTGGATGTGACTAGTGTGTTTCAATGATTGTAGCATCGACAAAAGAACTGTGAGTTCCTAATGAGATCCTTGTTGGCTTAGTCGAATTTCCAGGGAGAATTTTATGAACAACAGTAACAGAATATATAGCGCTATATTATCTTGCTGAAATAAAAATTATTGTTTGTTAACTTATACTTATCGGCATGTAAAACCGCAGAAGCAACCTTTCAAATAATAATAATAAAGTACCTCAGCTTTTCAACCTTGTTTTCACTGCTATTCGACGTCGTTTGTCCACGTCGTATAGACGTCAAGAACCCAACGTCGATTCGGTTTGCGTTTTCGACCTTCTTTCGACGTTGTATCGGCATCGTTTTTCTCACGTATCTACGTCGGTAGCACAAGGTCGATTCGATTTGCGTTTTCAACCTCCAATCAACGTAATTTCGACGTCAAACATGACCTCGTTTCAACGTCGTTTTGCCCACTGAGATCTCTGTAGTATTCCGTTGTGTCTTGTTATCTTCCTATGGTACGCCAGTACGTAAATATTCTGCAACATACTGCGGTAATTTTTTCACCTATGAACTTACAATCACTTAACAAAAAGTTAGATCCAATAAAATACATTAAAATGCCTTTACTTGGTGTTTTTTGCTGGACACCGTTATTCATACTGTGTTTACGACGTGCACCTGACTCGTACATCGTTAATATCTACAAGGGGTGGGGAGAAAGGTGATCGTGCTTGAAAATACTTTCACAAACGACGTTAGATAATCATAGCATATTGGTCAATGATAAGATTGGCATTTAGTATGTATGTTGAAACTCAGTATGAACTACCAACATAATTATTCAAGGTGACACAACTTTGGAAATAAGGGAAATTGAGCAGAAAGACAAGCGCTTCTAAATACAGTTTACATTATTTTTCGCGTAACTGCGAAAGGTTTAACATCTGTCTTTAAATTTTCATCGAAAAAAACTGTATAACAGCCATCTTAGTTACCATTAAGAAAAATAAACTAAACGTGAAATCAGATTCTACATCACTAAATTAACCTAAAATATCCATTTTCTAGAAATACATGCAGTTGAAATGCTGAAGCACGTCGGCAAACATTGATGATACCACTTAAAGTCTAAACTCTTAAGCTCCAATCAAACAAGAATGCAAGTTATAGCAAGTTTGCGATAACATGCGTTAGCTTGGGACTAATTTGAGCTAGTTCAAATTTAGCGTTAAATTTGACGTCTTTAAGAATCATTCTCAAGAGGACTACGAATAGAAAACGGGAAAGAAAAACAGGGCAAGGTACTGATGAGCTTTTTGCATGGTAACTTTGCCTTAAATAACATGGGAACTTACAGAAGTGTAGACCTTGGTCGCACGGCAAGTCGTCAGAAGTTAACTTGTGGTAATTTGAGTTCTCGTTTGATAATGGCTTAAGACATCTGGAGGTAATTTCTCAGTATTGCATTGCACACATTTCCTGCACATATTTAAAAGCAAGTTCTTGCACAACACTTTTAAATGGCGGCCATTTTAGAGCAATTTTCTAGATTTAAGAATGGTTGCTTTTGTAAACTTGGTGTGTTCGAGCGAAGAAAAATGGCGTCAGAATTAGAAGTGGAAGCTCAATGAAAGTTCTACAGTAGAAAAATGCAAGGCGAAGCCGCGCTATTGTTAATTACATATGGGTTTCTAAACCACGTCAAAAACATTAGCTTGGATTTGACATTTCACGTAAATTCATACAATTTTTTCTAGAAACCAGAATGTTTTTAAAATGCTTGCTCCAAGCACCATATACCCAAGTGTTACCTCGAAACTTAATTGCAAAAGTTGGTTCAAAAATTTGTTTTTACTAACAATTTCCCATAAAAGTAGGAATTTATTGCTATATTAATTATACACTCTATGTTATTATTAATACGTTAATTTTCGAAGGCAAAATATTAAGTCTTTGTATACTGAACCGTTGACTACTTTGGCGAGTTAAGCCGCCTCGCACAGCGCCATTTTTATGCGATTTCGTACCACTTCCCACGATATAACTGATGTGGGGGAAGGAACTCGGGTAGAGAATGATATTAGATACATATCACTCCGAGTGACGAACCATACCGGGGAAGTAGAGAAAATATCATTCTCTACCCGAGTTCCTTTCCCTACATCAGTTACACTAGTAAATCGATGGTCGCGGTTTCGAATCCCAGCCGGGCCAAGTAGTGTTTTCTCTACTTCCCCGGTATGGTTCGTCACTCGGGGTGACATGTATCTAATATCTTATGTTATGGTCGCAGTTATGGTCTTGCCGTGTGCGGGTGTGTGGGGGGAGTGTGTGTGCGAGTCATTTAAAGAACAGTCTCACTTCGTTGAATTTCGTGATTTTAAGAACTTTGACAATAAATATTTCCACAACGAACTGGCTTCTTTATCTAACGTGAAATTCAATTATAATGAGCTCAGCAGGTCATGGTTTGGTATGGAAACAAACCTTAAAAATAAGTACACACAAAGCACTCACCAGGGCTGGCGATCGACCTTATAATGGCTAAGTATAAAATAACCCCCAACAATTTAGCAAGAATAGCGATGACAAGTGAATGCTGTAGTGATTGACTAGCTCATAAGTCTTTTCGCAATTATTACAATCAATAAGTCAGAAACACCATTAAGAAACAGTCAGGGCTGACTCATTCGGAAACCAGGGTAATCTATAAAGTCGTCAATCAATTAATGAATAAATCATCCAAACGCAGTGAAATTAATGAAATAGGAAACTCTGCTGCAGAACATTTCGCTGATGATGAATTACCAAGTATTTAATAAGCATTTCACAAGAAATTCCACCATCGCCGATAAACCCTGAAAGTTATTTGAATTGAAGTAAAATGTCTAGTTATTTGCTGCGATTCTACAGAACATCGTACGTAAATTTTGCAGTGTGAGCCTGGCTTCAGTAAACTAGCCGGGCTAGACTTGAGTTAACGGAGCTGAGCTTAACTTGTTTTATGTCCAGACATGTCCCTTTGCCGAGTAAAATGGTCTGGCGTTGGCCAGAGTACGTTACAGCAGTTACAGTTTGATTTGCTGGTGGATGTAGGTGAAATAAAGTTTGTGCCTAAAGTTAAGAACCCTTGACCAAGCACAGTGGTATGGCAATAGGGGGAGTCAAATTACCCATGAACGCCGTGAACATAAACGAAATACAAAATATGGCAAAGAACGGTTAATTTACCGTTTTATCCCCACGAGTTTTGTCATGCTATCGTTGACATTATTTTTGTTAATTACTATGTCTAGTTTGTGGAGCACCACGTTTGATTTTATCGCAACCTGAAGAAAGACACTTTTTTCGAAATGTCTGGAAAAAAACATTTGAATTGGATAGTGCGTAAAGTTATTTGTATGGAAAGCTATGAGGATTTTTAGATATTTTTAGTTTAATTACCAGTGGGTGGATTGATAACTCATCCAGTGCTGTGGTGAGAGGTTGGTCATTCATTACAAATTATCAGTGACTTCTTTGGGTTATACTTTGAGTTAGAGTTAGTGTTAGAATTTGGATTAGGTGAGGATTATATTATTAGTTATGTCAGCATTTGTGAAAAAAAAAAATTAAAAATCGGTAATTCAATTTCACTGTTTTCCTTGGAACCAGTCATTAACTCATCACTATCCGAGAAGATTGAGAAAATGAGTCAAAAACGTTTGCTTAACTTCATATCACGGTTCAGTGAACAGCAACCAACGGTGAGATATTACCGTGAAGCACATTTCAAAAAACTTGATTTTTATGCAAAATTTGAACGGAAAGTTGGTGAAAATAACAAAAGTTTCCATCATGCTCTGGTGAGTGTTAGTGGAACTGGACAAAATAGAATTAAGCTTTCACACATTTAGTAAACAGCAAATTGTTTTCTCGATAAAAATAAATATATATTTTAGACTTTCTTGTTGTAAAATTTAACTCGTCATCAACGTCACCAGTCAAAACCTCAAATAATTGACTTCCTTAAAAGTTTGTTTCATATTATTAATCACCTAATTAGTATGGTATCAGGGTTCGTACGGTCATAAAAAAACCCTAAAAAGTCCTTAAATTTCGAAAAGCAAATTTTTGTACTGAATAGTCACAAAAAATGTGAAGGTCCTAAAAAGTCCTAAAAAACCGGCTCAGAATGGTAGACTGCGAACTGAACTGTGGTTATGGACACAAAGGCTCTGGAAGACTCGGCCGATGATCTCTCCGTAAAGGCGGAAACTAAACGGGACATATCATTAACGATTCAGTCAAATGCTGTTTGAGCCAGAGCAAAAGCAAAATCTGTGGAACTGAAGGAACTCGAAGACGAATAGATAAGCACATCGAAGGCCTGAAAAGCTGCTGAATGAGAATCTCGCTCTCATATCAGCTGGACTGGATTGTGTAATGAAATAAAGTTGCTTAAACATGCATGTATGAGATTTATCTGCACCAGTTGAAGTTTTTTGAGAATCATTTGACATTTAAGATAACTTGAGTAGATTCTTATCATGAAATCACGACGAAATATCTATTCCGTACTATATCTTGCCTGTGTGCATTGTTTTCCCATTTCAATGCCACTTGAAGATGTTTCTCATTTAATTTCATGTGCAAGCGATCCCTGTACGACTCTGGGCATTCCAGTGTGTCGATTTGAGCTACTTCAGTACCCTTACGTGGTCGTTAGTAGTATAGTACTCTCCCAAAGGCTTTTAAGTGTCCGTGTTGGAAGGTCCTAAAAATTATTATAAACTTTCCTAAAAAAGTCCTTAATCATGCAAATGAAGCAATACGTAGGGATCCTGTGGTATATATTTAACAAAAACGCACCTAACACTAAAATTTTTAAATCTTTTCTGATCATTTTAGTTTGACCTAGTTTGTGGAGATTCCTATCTTCAATCGGTCTGTCAATCATGTTTCTGGGCTGGAATGGTCGTTGGACTGGTCATTGGAGGATTTGCATCTGATCGGTTAGGAAGAAGGATCGCATGCTGTTCTGGCATCGTCGGTATAATATTCGTCACCTGGGTTATGGTGTTTCCCAAACACCTCGCAGTGTTTATAACTGGTCGAACACTCGTTGGTTTGGCGTACGGTATGTGATCACATTAGTTCTTTAGCCTTGATCTCAGTTCACAATAATACTAGGAAAGCGGGAAAAAGTTACATCTTTTTGCTAACTCTTAATGTGTGTACTTGATGTTTGTATATGATAACCCTATCATGATAAATTCACATTAAACCTACACTGCCGAAGTCAACTGAAAAAGTTGACTCGAGCGGGATTTGAACTCGCACC
>JBAHVQ010000448.1:91868-105476 GCA_036872915.1 Nanipora kamurai | reverse complement strand
TGTTGCTCACTTGATATTAGCTCATATCTTGAGTTATCAAGATGACACTCTTGTTCGGAGTTTGTTTTATCCTTTATCTCTATATGGTTTACTAAATACTTGTCAACTGCTGTGTTACTACAATGGTAGATAAGTCATAATGTTGGGCTCCAAATCCGAGTTTAACCAGTTCGCTAACCCTATTTTTCACATCACTGCTACATGCACAGTCATCTAGTATTATTAAAGAGTTGGTGCCTCTGTATACCTTTGCTGTACATTTACGCGTAAGATCAATCCTCTCTTGCTCACATTCAATTACAATTACATTGTCATCATTCGTGTATTTCTAATTCTGATATGTTTTATTCCATGAAATAGTAGGACAAATTATAATAATATAGTCAAAGTGGTTCTGACACTTACTTTCCAACATCTTAAGAAGGCAATATCTCTTTCCACAACCAGTCATTCCAACAATAATCATATTGAAGGGTGTATCTACATTCTTTGATAAGGTATTCATTTATATATTACCACACAATTAAGATTGAGTACTCTGGATATCATTGTTTATAAAGTTAACCAATCCATCTGATGCTACAAATATATTGCAATTAATATTTCCAGTGCGTGAATTCTTTATAATCTCCAATAGAACACCATTTTGGGTATTTACAATTCTCTTTCCATGAGCAGTTTTATTTACTTCTTCATGACTGCTGAGGTCAATAACTAATGCAAATTTGCCTTTATAAAACTTTTCAACTGTCAGAAGCTGGTCTTTCCCTTCTTTCATTCTGAACAATCTTTTTGCCTCATCGTAGAACCTATTCTTGGGAACTCCTTGAGAGTAAACACTATTTGGTACTCCTTCAATTGTCAATTTAACCTCAGTTATATTCGGATAAAGGAATTCTTCACTGTTGGTTCTTGTCTGCTTGGTAAATAACAATACTATACTTCTCATTGATTTCCTCGGTGTGTTTATATTATCATTCAATAATGTGGAAGATGCTGCCCATACAACAGTCTTCATAAGTGTAATATGCACATAAGATAGCGACCTACCACTGATATACATTGCTGATACTTCATTGGCAATATCCATATTATCCATTGTCCCATATTCCAATTGTAAATCTTCCAATGAGTAAGTTGCAAGGTCTTCTCCGCTTTGGGCAACCATTATTTCACTTGCTGGTGGTAATGTTATTACATGACGGAAATTATTGTTCATATAAAATGGGGCATACAGTCCATGATCCTGTAGAATCTTATCAAAGCAAATCTTCTGTTTATTACCATAGATACTAAGTAGCAAAGCATCAGCAACTTTCTGTGTACTTTCAGATTTAGCTCCAGTATCATCCTTCAATATTAGCCTTCTTAGGTTCTCATTACCAATACCACACTCTACCATATCTAAACGTTCAAGATTTGTTATCCATAGATCTTTATACACGCCATAGATGCTCTCACCATTATTATCATAAACTGTCTCACCTGCTAGCCTTATTACTAGTCTTTTTTGGAACATCTTGGACAAATTATTTAGAAGCCATGACTTTGTGTTACTGACCTTCCAGGTGCCAAACAACTGTCCATTTTTAGTTTCGGAATGTTTATATACAACTCTTCTCCTGCTGATGCTTCAATTGGATTGAAAGTAACAACGTGTCTTGTCCTTTCACCTTTTATTGGACTTATATGACTTCTCCTAAATCCAGGAACTAATTCTTTCTCTTTTCTGTTCATACTATACTATACTATACATTTTGTTGTTTATAGTGATTATAAATGAACCATGTGAATGTTAACGCTAACACCCACAAATTATTTGCAACCCACGCTAAACCTTTAGCCTCCAATGATATAGTAGCAATAGATACACCAGGCAGAAAGCGTAGTTTAAAAATGAATATAAGTGCCCAGCAAGCGATTTTGAAACAAGACATAATAAAAAGAATAACAATTATTTCCTGACATTTCGTTGTGATGTAAACAACGAAACATCAGGAAATAAATGTTATTCTTTTTATTATGTCTTGTTTCAAAATCGATTGCTGGGCACTTATATAGTTTGAGAAATTATATTTAGTAGCGGAGTTAATAATGATCCTAGCTTTTGCCTAAATTATACACAACTTTGGTAAATTTTCCAGTTGCTTTAGCACCTCTTACAATAGTCTTTCTGGCTCCTATGATTATGATTGTTATCATACCTGCAAATGATATTAATATTGCTGATAGGCCAACTATGTTCTTCTTAGCCCATTCCTTAAAACGTTGTAATCTTGATGTCTTCCTCTTGTTGCTCTTACTTCTTCTAATTGTGCCTGTTCAATAGTTCTATCTCTAGCTTCTCTAAGACCAATAACCTCTTTCCTCTAACTCTATGTATTCCTCCGGGTTACTGGTGCTGTCTCTTTCTTTCAATGTCAGTCTAAACTCTAAAGTGTCTTGAAAGTGATCTGCCGTTCTAGTTGACCGATTGATGGTTTCTGGAGGGTTAATACTCCTAATTCTCGATTCTCTTGTTCTGTTAGCTCATTGATCGATGTGTACTCTACAGTTGTATCAACCGTTGGCATATTTCTGACAGTTTTATCTCTATCTTCCTGTTCGGTAATCATTTCATCTATAAGTTTCTTACACTGACTAGCAGCTGTCTTTGCTACATTTGCATCATTGTATTGTAATACACCTTTAGAATCTATTTTAAGTACTATTTGCGGTGTTCCGGGGGCTGTAACACTGGTCTTATTTTTTTTCTGATTGTAACAGTTTTACCATCATTGCTAGTGAAGGTTGTTTCACTGAACTTATTCTCTTTCAAATGTTTAAGATATTTCAATCTATTTTCATAATCTTCTAGGTGTTCTTTAGCTAATGTGTATTTACTTGGATGTATATCATTCTCATTTTCTTTGATATCCTAAGATAAGATTATTCATTTTCCCGATTTCATCGTTCATTTCTGACAATTCAAGGTCATCATACTCTGGGTACCCTACTCGGTTGGAGTACCTTCTACCAATGTCTTACTTTATATCTGGCATATTACTTTCTGGAATCCAACTATTATGTTTACTGTCATAACCCAGCCATTTCACTAAAACCATCTTTTTACCCTTTACCTTTTTTCTCTTCAGTATCTTCTCTACTCTGTAAACATCATCTTTCTTATCAAGACCTGATAACTGCTCTTCATAAAACTTCCCAATGATTGACTCACCTTCCAAGTCCTCTATTTCATACACATCAGGGTTGCCACATATGATCTTAACTACTTTGAATAATTCTTCTGTGAACTTAGCCTCATAAGCTTTAGTAAAAATGCTTTTATGTTTTGATATTCTAACCATATCTCCTACCTTAAATTTAGGTCATGCGGACTCAGCATAGAGATGACCATATAGAGTTGTCCAAATCTCGTCTTCATTCTTTTTGTTAACATCCTTTGGTTTCATTAATACAGTGCTATGCTTAGTATTGTTGTAATTATACATCAACTGGTCCAATACATCAATCCATTTATAAGTTCCTTTACGGTAAAAATATTTCCACATAGCAGTTTTAAGTGTTCTATCAAATCTTTCAACAACAGCTGCCTTTTTATCAGAGCTTGTGGAAAAGTATTTTATGTCATGTTTTTCTAATAATGTTTTTACACCGACATTATAAAACTCTTTATCGTCATCAAACTGCGCTAGTTTGGGATAGTCATCAAATAGGTCCTTAAATTGCTTTAATAACTCTGTAACTGTCTTACTCATTATTTGTGTTTTTCCTATAAGCAGGTATGGCAAAGGCATATTTGCTAAGAATCTCAACAGCTGTTAATATCCAATAATATCCTTTATTTTTATTTTTATAAGAACCCACATCTACTAAATCCATTTGAATTTGCTCACCAAGGTAGTAAACAATTGTCTTTCTAAACTGGTTTTGTATCTGGTGTATGTCCTGTGATTTCTACCATTCTTTTACCAGTTTTCTATTCACATTTAAGCCATCTTCTATTGCTTTTTCATATAACCTCTCCGATGATTGGTGGCCAGTTTTTGGACTATAATAGATATCTCTTAAACCTTGTTCTAACTCTGTCTTTATTCATATACGTTACACTACATTCAGTAGGGTAAAATACATGATATATAAATCTAATACTACTTTACCTGCTTCCCTAAAAACATTGAAATTAATCTTATTTATGACCCTCTTATCTATTGGTACTTTGGACTCAATGTCAAAATAATGTTGAACACTATCTTTCAATGACTGCATAGTTGTTATCGGTAATACCACTATACCATCACTTTTCTTACCGTCTGTATTCATATTTTCTGTCATTTTAACTGGATTAAATGACACTTCTATGTATTCCAACCCATTATTAATGTTCACTGGTTTTCCACTTTTTCTTTTTGTGTTGGCCTTTATTACTTGCCTCTTATTGAACCGTAAAATGGGACCAATACTCTTCAAATCCATTGCACTATCACTAGTAATAGAGCACATTCCATCATACTTATTCGCCTCTAGAGTGAGAGTACCATAACTCTCAATCTCCTTTTTAAGCATACTAAATGTCCAATATCTATCTTCTATAGTCCCCTTATTACCATTATATAGAATTTCACCAGCAATAGTATTACCATAATTCAAAAAAACAGTGGCCTTCTTAGCTAACAGATATGGGTTTTCATGTGCTATTAAAATCGACTCATCTAGTTTCAATTCCTTAGATTGACCATAAATAAGTATAGTTAGTCTTTCCATATATAATACAGCATATTGTATACATGAACTGCAACGATAGCAAGGACCACAAAAATAGTGTGAGCCAATGCATAAAGATCTATTATGGAAAGAACTACGAGAAGGCAATGGAAAATTCCAAAAATGAGAGGATAAAAATGAGGGCCAATTTCATAATAAAGTATCCAAATGCAAACCAAACAAATTTTGAGTTTGACATATTGAATAAAAATGGTAATATAGAAAACACTGCAGTATACTGCAAAAATAGCAACGTACTCAGTGCAGACATTACAAGTGACACATTCCTTAAAGACAAATCCATGACAAGATATCTGGCGTATAACCCACGGGTTATCTGCTGATTTTGTAGTGAATCATAGCTAGTGCAGGTTATAGGGTGGTGCGGGTAATCTGTTGAATTCTTAAGACAATATGAGATTCAACAGCGCTGGGAGCTAATATTTTCATCTTGCGATATTATTAGAGATTGTTTAACGGAGATAACTAAACAAAAACTTGTCAAAAAGGAGCGTAGATCAGATCAATTTCTACTCAAAATATGATTGGCTTACGCTAAGGTGGACCTATGTGAAGACACCAAGTGAAAAGTTCCACAAATAATTATGACTCATCTCTAAACCCAAACAAAAAGGCACATGGTCATACTTTACTGCCTAGTTTCATCTAACCACGGTCAAAAACTTATACTAGCAGTGCAAGTAGATTTCAAATAGATATCCGTATTTGCGAAATGCCTTCTCAAAAGCGTAAACGTAAAAGTTACTTTTTTGAACTAAAACTATGAGCTATTGCTCGAGCAGAAGAGAAGGGAAACCGAGAGGCAGCACGAGAATTTGACATAGATGAATCAATGATTCGAGACCGGCGTAAGGAGAAGCCTCAGATAGAAAAGCTTCCAAGACATAAACGCACATGCCGTGGTGGAAAAACAAAGTTCCCCCACCTTGAGAGAACACTAAAAGAGTGGGTTATCTCACAGCATGAATCCAACAGAGCTGTTACCACCGTTATGATCCGGTTGAAGGCAAAAGAGCTGGCAACTCAGATGAACCTCGCAGACTTTGTTGGTGGACCAAGTTGGTGTCATCGATTCATGCGAAGAAACTGTCTCTCAGTTCGTACAAGAACAACTGTCGGCCAAAAGCTGCCAGACGACTGGGAAGAAAAAACAGTAAACATTCGCGATTTTGTGAAGAGAAGAAAGACCAAACTGGAGATTGACGGCGACAAGGTCTTCAACATGGATGAAGTTCCGATGTCATTCGATGCGTCATTATCTCGAACAGTTGATAATGTTGGTGCTGAAACCGTTCCAATCACAACTGCCGGCCAAGAAAAGACCGGCTTTACCGTTGTGCTAGCCTGCTCGGAAACCGGGAAAAAGTTGAAACCGATGGTAATCTTTAAAAGGAAAACCATTGCCAAAGAAAAGTTGTGTAAAGATGTGGTGGTCCATTGTCAGAAAAAAGGCTGGATGGATTGCGACGGCATGGAAGTTTGGGCCGAAAACGTTTGGAGAAAGTGGCCAATGTCAATCGGACATTGCTGTTGATTTTCGACAGCTTCACCGGCCACATCGATGAAAGCGTGCGCAAGAATCTGAAAACGAATCACCCGACGACAACAGCATAATTCCTGGCGGGCTTATGAAAAAACTACAACCGTTGGACATTTCCATGAACCGCACATTCAAATCTCAAATGCGTGAATGAGCAGTGGATGGGAGCAGTGGATGACCGCAGGCATTCACACGTTTACTGAGTCAGGGAAAATGCGCAGAGGAACCTACACGGATGTGTGTGAATGGGTTTCTGAGGCTTGGAATGCTGTTCCGGGGACAGCAAGCTCTAATGGCTTCAGAAAGGCTGGCATAACTGGAGACGACATGGTTGACGAAAGTGATGACTCCCTCCACATGGAACAAAAGAAAGTGGCCAGGAAGGAAATACTGCCTCTGAGAAATTTCAGAGCTAGTGCGACACATGCAGTGGCCAAAAATGCAAAACTGCCAAGGAAGTGAGGTCGGCCGTCATCCAGTTCTCCTCAACCAACAAAGCAGCAATAAGACCAATCAAGGACGTAACAGTACGATAACATTGCTCACTGGCCAGTCCATTCCAAGAAGAAGGTGCGCTGCAAGTTATGTACCACAGGATTTACAAGAATCAACTGTAGTAAATGTGATCTTGGATTGTGCTCGAATACTAGTAACTATTTTGTAGATTTTCATACCGAGTAAATTGAACAATATTTTCCATATTTTTTTATAAATAACTTGTTACTGTCCTTGTATAACTAGTTACTATCACATTACCAAAAGGCAACATTCTGTGGTTTCCATGGTAATGCAGTTTTTATGCCTAAATGTCATTAAAATGAAAGTTCTTGTACAGTTATACTTATTAATTTCTTTGGATAATTTTTTAATTCAAAATTGATAATTTGGGAAAGAAAGGGTTAATGAGGAACCTCAATTGAACAGCTTTTATAAACCAAGTAATGAGATGAAAGATTACCAATAAGTGACCATAGGTGTGGTTAGTATCTCAGTTTTGTACTTAATTCACTGCTTAAAGAAGTAAGTAGTATATGAATGAGATGGATTTGAAAGATATTTCAATATACTGTGCTGATTGCGATGTAAAAAGAATTGGCACTGGCTATTATACATGTCCAAAATGTGGTGTAATTGGAGGACAATATTTTGTTTATGGTAGGCAATGAGTTGAAAGTGTATGGCTCAAGTTTATACTTGAGCAGAAGTCAGTCCATAAAAGGAACAGATGGATGCATAAAAGCAATGTGAATGTTTAAATTATGATAGAATTGGTCTTATTTGTGACAACTTTATGAAAGTAATTGATGTAATGAAGAAAAAAGGCTTAATTAAAGGTAGGAATATATCCAGATATAACCACTATATAATAAGGCTTTGTAGTAGAAAAGAAATTCCATTGAAATGTGATATAAAGGACATGGTTAACTCCAAAACATGGAAAAGCTTTGTTGACTGTTTATTTGATGAAGTATACCCAGTTTTAGAGTGGAATACCAACTGTAATTGTCCTCATTATTTGCGATGAAGAGGCTTAAAGAATTAAATATATAGTAGTTTTATATGAAAACACTAACTATAAGAAAAACCAATATGGCAATAAAGGGTATGTCAGAAGTTATAGCATCAAAATAGCAATTCAAAGAGTCCGAAAATGTACCTTAATAATAGCAAGGATTCATTATTGATTCGTTTTTTGAGAAAAATGGCTTGACATAATAATGATGGTAGTGTAAGGTACAAATATACACACACTAGTGGTGACATTTAAGTCAAATGTGTATACAAAGGCATACTTCAACAGCAAAGCAAAGACAATAATGAATAGTACTGAAATACCCGAAAGTTTGTGCATGTCAAATGAACAGATTACTAACAGAGTAGATGCATGGATCTCCGAAGGCTCTGGTTGGATTATTAAAAAGGTAAATAGACAATACATTAACTTTGCCAAATATGAACCATTAAATGGCAGTTCTTATGTGGAATTACAAAATCCATTAAAAGGACCAATTAATATCAAAAATGAGGATCATGAGTGTTTTAGATATATTTCAAATCCAAGTTCTTGTTTTAGACGTGATTTCTAAATCCATGTGCACGCAATAACAAGCATGGCATCGGAGTGTAAGAAAAGACGATTTCGAGAACAACATTGAAAACGTAAAGAAAGCCACTCCAGGGAGTACTAACCAGTGTTCCACACTAATGCTTGCCTGATTGCCCAGGGCAAGTGAATTACCTCTGTGGGCAATGTAGTATCTGGTAATAATTAGTATGCATGAATTAGTATTCCATTTGCAACGTCTATTGTTGGCTTGTATATAAAAGGCTTCTAGTATTTTTATTTAACACATTTTATATTTTTGATGAGTTGAGGTCATTACATTGGCGACGAGGATAAAAACTGTTAGAGTCAGTAAAGACTCGCATTTAGTAGCGAAGTATAGAATAGTTTTCGGTCAACAACATCAAGAACATTCGGAGAAATCAATAAACCATGTCTCATAGCAAACAACAACAAGCAGCAACTGCCAAAGCATCGACTATTCGTGTTATTACGGAAACAAGAAACCTGAAAATACGACCTTTCGCCCCAGCAGATGATCAGATTGCTACCGGTAAAGCGTGAGACAATTGACCAGAAGGCATCGAACGAGAGCTTCGTTATTTCAAGATAAGCGACCCGATCGATAAGAAAGACGCCCTAATTATCTATGGCGGCAAAGAAGTAGCTAGGCTTGAGAAATGCTTGCCTAATCCAGTGGAGGAACTCGATGAATTCGATAAACTGAAGAAAAAATTAAACGATTATTTCACACCGAAGAAGAATAAACATCACGCCAGATATTTATTTCTGAAACTTCGACCAAACCACAGCGAAACAATAGCGGCATATGCAAGTCGACTGAGAGAAAAGGCTAATGATTGCGAATTCGAAGGGAACTCTGACGAACGAGTTTTAGAACACCTTATTCAAAAGGCTATCAACAACAAGTGGAATCTGCCACAATTTCTCACGGAAGTGGCTCAAACGGAGGATACATCGTTTCAAGTACGTGATATGAAATTACCCAGGTGTGGCGAAGTAAAGTACGTAAACAATGAAGCGTGACACAGAAAGAAATGAACACAGTATGTAGGGAAACCGTTAGGACGTCGCACACAACCATGCAAATATTGTGGACAAGAGGGACTCACATTAATGGAAAGAATTGTCCAGCATATGGCAAGAAATGCAAGAAATGTCAAAAGTATAATCACTTGGCAATGGTATGCAGATCAAGTAAATTGGATAAACCAAGAGGCGATCAGGTAAAACCAAGTCAGGCGCAAGACTTCAATCAACAGGGAGTCCAAAAGCAAAAACGGTAAATCAAGAAAAAGTCAGAAGAAGCAACAGATCCTGCAACAAGGTCAGATGATGACTTTTTCTGTCAAGCAGTGAGACATCTCAAACAAGTCAAGAAAATTCAAAGTGACAATTACGACAAGACGGTGAACATACATATTGAAGATGTCGAAGTCAGAGCCAAACCAGATAGTGGGGCGGAGGTTAATTTTGTGGATGAACACCAGTTCAGAGTACTAGTGAACCGATGTGGTAATAACCAACCAATGCTGCAACCCAGTCACACAAAACTGAACACTTTGCAAAGCAAGTTGGCTGTGAAAGGAGAGTTCAAGGCGACGATTAAGAATAAGACATGTGGGACGGTTGCAAGATTTGTCGTAATCAAAGCCATCATTTTCCGGATGGACCAGATTGTTATTCCCACACAGCTACAGAGGAAAGTTGTTAGAGCAGCACATCACTTAGGACACCTGGGCATGACCAAGACCAAACAAATGCTTCGCTAGAAGTATTGGTTTCTGATCATGAACACAGTGGTGGAACAGATTATTGGACAATGTTTTGAATGCCAAGTCACTACAAAGCAACACCAGCAAGAACCGGTGATACCAAAGAAACCATGGGATGCGATTGCTGTGGACTTTGGAGAACCATATCCCAATGGTCATTATAATCTCGTAGTTATCGACAAAAGAACAGGATATCCCAAAGTCGCACAAGTTAGCTCAACATCTTTCTCCCAAACAAAAGAGAAGCTCAAAGCCATGTTTGCCACTCATGGAACTCCTAGACAGCTTGAAAGCGACAACAGACCACCATTCCAGTCTAAAGAGTTTGCAGAGTTTGCAGAAACCGAAGGATTCAACCATCACAGGGTTACCTCAGGAGATGCATGGGCAAATGGTGAGGCAGAAAGTTTTATAAAACTTCTGAACAAGACTGAGAAGTTCGCGCACCTACAAGGTCAGAACAGTACCATAGCGATTCAAGAAATGTTAACTGGATTTCGATCAACACCACACTCAGCAATGATGAATAGACCAGTGAGGACCAAACTGGATCATCAAATTGGATCATCAAATCCTAAGAATTCAGAAGATGCCACAATCAACCGAAAGGACGTAGATTACAAAGGCAAGATGACCCGCACCGCTCACAAGAGAAACATCAAAGAGCACAACTTCATTGTTGGTGACCATGTCATTGTGAAGCAGAAAAAAACAAACAAATGGTCAACAGCATACGAACCAGCCTTCTATATTGTAACTCGTGTTGATGGATCAAGTATCGCAGCCAAACGAATTAAAGATGGTCGAGAAGTCTACCGTGATACAAGCCAGTACAAACTCGTGAATTTGTTAGTTCGTGGAGATGAACATCGAAGACATACCAATGAAGAAGAAATAATCCCAGATGATGAAAGAGAAAACAAGATGAAGAACCTTGAGAAAGAGACGGAGGATCAAGATTACACACCGAGTGACGAGAGCAATAGCACAGTTGAAGAAACTAGAAACATCCCAGAGGTAGAAATTCCACAAGTTGAAGCTGAAGAACCACAAACCCAAATACCACCACCCAAGGAGATCAACAAGAAGAAACCAGCGTACTTGGCAGATTATACAACCTGAACACTTAAGTATAAGCATTATTTAGCCAAAAGAGAAATCGTAAAAAAAACAAGATTTAGTCATAATTTAAATGAAGAGGATTAATAGGAACTGAAAGACATGCGAACCGTATAGTTCATTAGATAGTAGTTTTATTCTTTAATTATTTTCTTTCTATGGAAAAAAGGAGAAATGTAGTATCCGGTAATAATTAGTATGCATGAGTTAGTATTCCATTTGCAACGTCTATTGTTGGCTTGTATATAAAAGGCTTCTAGTATTTTCATTAAACACAGTTTATATTTTCAATGAGTTGAGGTCATTACAGGCAAGTAAAACAACTCTAAGGCTTGCCCGATCGAGCAATCGAGATTTTTTGAACGATTTGACTTGCAACAAGAGAAGTACCTAATAATGTAACGAAATGACCATAAACCTGACCAAAAAATTAAGCAAACTTAAAACTCTTTGCTGTGTTATTTATTTCTCTGCTAAATATATATGGATACAAACCTCAAAACATTTCCGAAAGTGTACAAACATCCGAACATTACAAATTTGTAGCCGCCATGTTGTTTCTCTACGCAAAAGGAATGCTTGTTACAATAGAACCCAGTTTCCGCACGGCTAAATGCACCTCCACGTTGTCATATCGAACAAGTCTGTACATTTTTGGGCGAAATGAGTCCGTTTCAGCTCGGGTTTGTCAGAAAAAGAAACGAGATGGCGATGATGAGGATGAAGGAACATCATCCGAAGATGGTAGGAGTGCGAAAGGACAAAAACTGGATGAAAGCGTTCCCAAAATTCAGAAACCTAGTAGCAGTTCTAGTTATGAAAACAGACGGGTACGAAAATTTCAGTCCACGTGGTTAACGGACTTCCCATGGTTAGTTCATGACTCAAACAAAAATGAAATGTATTGTAAATTCTTTGTTGAGTTTCCTGCTCTTGCAGACAAGAGTAGCCCACTACTGAACGGCACAAGTGGTTTTCGAAGAACAACGTCACAAGTGCTCCGGGGCATATCGTGCAAGGGAAAACCCAGATACCGCTCCTATGGGGTGAGCTCTAAGAAATATGAATTCCCAGACCCAAGAAAACTTGAGGAAACTATTCAACAGTGCCTATTTTATTAATAAAGAGAATTTGTCATTTGCAAAGTTCCCAGAGTTATGCAAGCTTCGAAGGAAGAATGGTCTTGAGTTAGGAGAGACTTACCTGAATGACCATCGGTGTAAAGAATTTATAGAGGCTATTTCGTCTGTTATGAGGAGTGACGACCCTTTTTCTTCTCTTGCATGGCTGATCAGGCAGTTGACTGTGGTGTTATTGAAGAAGAAATTATATTTATACGAACTCTTGAAAATGGCTTAGCTGTAAACACGTATGCAACGATACAAGGTATAGAGAAGTCTCATGTGGATGGTGTACTTGCTAGTATTGTAAATGGTTTTAAGCATGTTGGAATAAACAATTGGAGAGACGGCCTTATTGCGTGTGGATCACACTTCCGTAACGACTGGTGTAAGAAATGGTGTAATTGCAAAATTGCGTCAGGACGTTCCTTGGCTAATTGGCATACACTGTGTTGCCCACAAGCTGGAACTTGCTATTCTGGATGGGATAAAAGACGTGCAGTGCTTTGCTGATCTAACGTAGATGCTAAAAGGTCTCTACAAACATTACCATTACTCAGCCAAGGCTTTGAGGGAACTGCAGGAACTTGTTAACATCATGGCAGAAAACTGTAACCGTCCAGTCAATGTTTCAGGTTCAAGGTGGGTACCACATAACTGTCATGCTTTAAAAGTTGTTTGTGACAAGTACAAACTTATCCATGCACACATGCAAGAAACGGTCGCGGCTGCCAACTGCAGTGCAACCATGAAAAGAAGAGCACGGAATGTGGTAGGAAAGCTTGAGAGCTACAAACATGTGGCATTTATGTTCTTGACGAACTCCAGAAATTGAGCTTGACATTTCAAAAAGACGAAGTTGCCATTAGTGATGTAAAAAATGCCCTGGAACGCACCAGACTAGCACTAAATGCCCTATTCGCAAGACCAGGAGCACATGTAAGAATGTTTGAGCAATCTCTCAATGGCAACGTGTTTGAAACTGTCACTTTGAACAAGCGCATGAATGATGGGCAGCTAACAAACCTGAAAAACTTCTTCTTCTTCTTCTTTTACACAGCCCTAATCCCAGACTGTCCCAGGGTCGGCTGCTCGGATTCTGAACCTCCAATATACTCTATCCTTCGTCATATCTGATGTTAGTCTGTTCTCATTTAAATCTTCTTTCACGCAATCTAACCA
>JBAHVQ010000448.1:64291-83472 GCA_036872915.1 Nanipora kamurai | reverse complement strand
TTATACATAACCGTAAAATTTCAATTTGAGTGTGCGAAAGCCGATGCCAAACTTGTTGATAAAGACACTAGTGTCTGCAAATGTGATACAGAACTAATTAATAAAACATCAGTATCTGTAAATGTGATACAGAACTAATGTTTATTTAATCAGTTCTGTATCGGGGTATACAGACACTGATTAAACCTTAATTTCTTTTGAATTTTCCTCATGAATTGTTGATGAGTTTTAGAAGATTATATATATGTACATACATTTATGATAGCCCAGATAGACCTTATGCCGAAACAGAATTATTTGTCGAGTGATTACTTATTTAGCGTTCATTTAAAATTTATCATGGCATGTATTGTTAATGACAAGCTCACATTAAAGAACCAGCAAATAAATTGTATACGCCATGAGAGTCGTTCACGTGGATGTAAATTGGCTGTTCAGGGACGCAAACTGGAATTTCAGAGTTTAGGAGTTGGAGGGTAATTGAAAGGCATCGTCAAGACAACTCTAACTATATCAAAGGCAACGGGTTCTTGTAGCCCTGGAAATGGAGGAAAATTGGTGTCTCTAACAGGGCACACATTCGATTTCCCACGAAAAGGGCAGTGGTCACGATCCCCAACTCCTCCTTTAGTTATGCCACTGTTGTTTAGTCGTTGCTGTCTAGACACTAAGACTTAATACCAACTTGGACTCGTTATTGTTGTTATTATTTTAAATCAACATGATGTTGGATATCTGAGAATATGGTTCCAGCTGAAATCAAGTTGACATGTCGTGTAGTGTGGCTTGACTTTACCAGGGGTCCTAAATTGTCAATTTCTGTAACTATAAGGATATATATTATTTAATTTTCCAATATTTATCTGACCAACTCGACCACTCTTCCTACGGACCTGACTTCATTCGTTCGTTATTTATTCGTAGCCGCATGTTGCTCCCAGATTGGATAAAATCGTAAAAAACATGAGCCACTTGTGGAGAATTTTCAAAAGTATAGTAATATTCCAAATGCTTGGATGGAATTTTCCTACTTT
The DNA here is from genome assembly GCA_036872915.1 of Nanipora kamurai. Taxonomy (NCBI): domain Eukaryota; kingdom Metazoa; phylum Cnidaria; class Anthozoa; order Scleralcyonacea; family Helioporidae; genus Nanipora; species Nanipora kamurai. The sequence goes on along the minus strand of JBAHVQ010000448.1, from coordinate 82,438 downwards.
TGGGGGCAAATTTTCCTTGTCCCTAGATACTTCTTCTCTAGCACGAGTATTAGACAATTAAAGTTAGTTTACGATGATCTTTTTACTATTGGATTTTTACTTAGTTTACATACGTTTAAAAAAGGACCTATTTCCCATTATTAGCCTGATTACTGGTGATTTTTCTGCCGCTGCTGTTCTCATTACATTTGGTGTTGTCTTGGGAAAGGTCAACCGCCTTCAACTACTGGTAATTTGCATCATCGAGATCGTCGTATTCGCAGTTAACGAGTTCATTCTCCTACAGAAACTTAAAATCGCTGATGCAGGTGGTTCCTTGGTCATTCATTGCTTTGGGTGTTACTTTGGTATGGCATTAAGCTTAGTGCTAAGGAAACCTGCTAGGAAACCTGAGGAACATCCCAACGAAGTCTCGGTATACCACTCGGATTTGTTTGCAATGATCGGTAAGCGTTTCTCCCCAGTGGCTACTGTTATCGGTTGATCTGAAGGGACTTGATGCTGGATATAATCTATCACTTTATAGGTTGGTAAGTCGATGCAAACGCTTTACAGCGCAGGTTTTAATGAGATCACACCTTGGCGAGTAAAATCGTCTAGCGTTAGCAAGAACAAAATTGATATGTTACCAAATGGTGGCGATAGAACTCCTTTCTCAGCATAGATGTATGGAACCAAATGGTTGAGGGGTGTGGCTAAGAAAAATTTGCCCGAATTTCAAGTTGATACAAAACACGTCCCAATTATGGTCATAATACCAATACTTATAAGTTTGAAAAGTAAGGTATAAAACATGATCCGAAAATTAACATCTTGAAACTCGAGACACAAGTTAAAACAAGACGAATACATGTGCGATAATATTTCGACTTTGCTACAAAGCTATTATCAAACCAAGTTTACAAAACATGCTGAGATCTATATATACAAGAAGATGATGTCATTACTTATTTACATGCTGAGAAGATAATTAATAGCTCAGGATGGTGAGAATAGGGATTAACAAGTAATAGAGATCACAGGAAGGGATAAGCTCTTAATTATCTTCTCAGCATGTAAATAAGTGATGACATCATCGTCTTGTATATGTAGATCTCAGCATGTTTTGTAAACTTAGTTGGTTTGATAACGGCTTTGTAATAAAGTCGAAGTATTACCCCACCTGTCTTCGTCTTGTTTTAACTTGTATCTCAAGTTTCAAGATGTTAATTTTCGGATTATGTTTTATACTTTACTTTTTAAAATTATGGGCTGGTTATGGTTTTTTTATAAATTTGAATTCGTAAGAATACGGTAGTAACGAAGAAAACGAGTCGAATCATGATTCTCATCAACATATGAATCACTAAATAATTTTCATAATTGTATATGAATTAAAGTAACTAATATTGAATAATTCAATTTTCCGGATTGATACTGTGGCAATCATTTCCCTGAACTACTTGATCCCTCAATTTTTTCGGGAAAGAGGATATTCCCCTCCTGTTCTTCATCCCAATCGTCAACGTCCAATTTGTTGATCTTGAAAAGAATATAGTTTGCCGAGGTGATAAAAATTTACGTAGTTATGGCGTCATAACTAAATTAACAATATTTTTTCTTCCGTTACTTGCCATCATTACGCTGATTTATTTTTAAATTGTAGTGCTCCTTTTTCAGGACAAATAACAGAAAATGTTTTTGAGGAATAACAGAAAATTTTTAAAATCTGGAAATTGATTGCTCATATCTAAAAAATAGTAGCAAGGAAACCGTGCTCTTTTAAGATTTTTATCAGGTTGGGTGGTTACGACCAGCCATGTTGAAGCGTCATTGTTGTCATCTGGACCCTTTTTATTGTCACTATTTTTTGATGTTGAAAAAGTTATTTTCTTAATTGAAAAGACTGAATTTTTTTTTGCAATCTTAATGACTCATTTTTTTTGTGGCAAAGACAGTTTTACTCTAAGATCAATCGAAATTTAAATATTATTAGGTTGATCTTTTTAGCGTTTCACTGCAATAAAAAGTTACTTACCAATATTAAACGTTTGGTTACTAATATTACTAATACTAAATCGATAAAGCCTGGATCTAGCAACGAATAGATTGAAGTTTGAATCATTAGAATCAAGAGAGTATGCTTCGTATTACATTGTGTTTCATTCCCTTCAAACATATTCATAAACCATATTTAGGGTCCATCCTTTATTTTCAACTTTTGAAGAAACTGTATCAACCCAACTGAAGGCAAATACAAACTTGTTATGAGGCAAATTATTTCGACAATCTTCGCTTTTCTGTCGTGGCATGGTGGATTAAAAGCACGGTTATGAATTTGACGTTTTTATTTGACCATTTTCCGTTGCCCTTAATTGTTGAACTTGAACAATTTGATTCACACTCAATTTCCTTTTAGCCCATAATATAATTGATCTTAAATTTTGTAACAGGAACTCTTTTCTTATGGATGTACTGGCCTAGTTTCAACAGTGTACTGGTTACTCCTGCGGCAGATCAACAACGTGCAGTCATTAATACCTACCTGTCTCTCGTCGCTTGTTGTGTAACCACGTTTTCTGTCTCAGAATTTGTCAGCAAAGACAAGAAATTAAGCATGGTAAGAGAGATTAATTTTATATATATTTTAGGAGACGAGTTTCCTGGTGTATTAGCACAAATTTGAAAGAGCAAGACATTTTATTAAAATAATAACATAAAAATTGAATGAATGTATGCACATGGAAAGTTAACTTTTTGCTAGCTGTTTTCCATCTGCAGAGCCGTTTTAAGAGGGTGAAAGACCAGTGCCCTTGACCCTCAATCAAAATATATGGAGTTGTCATTTCGGGAAACGAAAGGGTTTCTTAAAGTATATTTCAACCGAGCAAACAGTTCTTGTCCAGAATAAAAACAAAAGATTACATGGAATTTGTGAAATATTCCGACTAAGTATCTGTAAATGAATGAGATATTCCGAGATTTCTTCGAGCTTGACGGCGGTGATCTGGATTACAACGTGCTGCAACCACGTTCATCTACTATTTTCCTGGTAAAAAGGTGCTGTTAGTTTTTGTAAAGCTCCTGGAGAAGGGTATCATCTCTGGAAATGTTTTGACTGAGGACGTTATAGTTCTTAACATTTGGCGCCCCCTCCCGCGATGCAACTGGAAAAATGGCAAAAATGATTTCAACAGTAGTTTGATAATATTCAGGGATAGAAAAGGTTGCAATGGCCTTAGCGATATTTATATATTCATATGTGATTTATATAAAAAAATTAACTTTATCACTATTCGCCGCCTCCCTTATTTCGGTCCCCAGTGGCGTTCATCCACCCCTGCCTACCGATCACTATACCACTGAATAATGGTCAATTACACTCCAATAAGTTTATGAACATTCCGCCATTTTGAAATCATCAGGTTCAGTGAGCATGCTATTGTGGCTCCTCTGCTACCTTGAAGAGAATACCCAGAACATCATCTTGTCTATTCCTAAATCGAAATATTTGTTTCCACGCTGATTACAGTGAAAGAGATTTGAATTGTGTGCGTAAGAGATAAAAATCAAGCACCAGGCAATTGCCCTTATGTAGGTACGTCTAGGTAGGTACAGTCCTGAGTAGGTAGCTCTGCCTGCTGATTGTTAATACAGGTAGCTAATACTTACCTATTGTATGCTCTCTCTCCGATTTTAAACATTTTTTCTTTCTTATTTACCTGGTACTATAAAATCCTTTGAATCACACGATAATCGTGGAACTAGCTTCTATAATCATAAATTGTAATTGAACTCCAATTTCTCGTTACTTCAGAATGATCCATTTTAAAGACAACTTACAAGCGCAATTTCCTCCAACAGGGTCTCTAATAATATTTGCACTTATTATCAACGAACAATATGGGGAGATTTAATTCCAAAATATTTTTTATACTGAATGATGTGCGTATATATTACATTTATATACTTGTGCCGTTTTTATTTGAAGTCACTTACAAAACTGCATGTCTTCAAGGTCGTTAAAACGGCTTTCATTTCGTTACGCTAAGCAACTTTACAAACACGTTTTTCACTCGCTCGTAAGTTTAGTTGATGGCCATGATACCATGATTCTAACAACTCTTTCTTCCTGTTATTCTTAATGAATTACGGTTTTACGGTAAATTTTTGTGCTCGTGTGCTTTAATTGTAACTAAGAATATCTTTACAAGACGTTCACAGTTGTTCATTGAAACCTTACGACAACCATCTAACAACTACGCTTCAGAGTGAAGCCAGAAGCAGTCTGCAGGAAGCTAGAACTAGCATTAATATCAGATCTGACGTACCGTATTTACCCAAAACGAGATTAACGCCAGGCATTTAAGATAATTACAGTTTGCTTAAATATGAGACAATTGCTTCATTGCAAAGGGTGGGCATATTGGAGGTCACATACAACCGCTGCCATTGAAATTCCTTTGTTTGGCCGCCTTGCTACTCTCAAATGGTGCTTTGAAATGTGGGCAACGCTGTTTCGAAAATGCTGCGGCACAATTTAAAAATCTCCTCAGAGGAGCCCTACCAAAGCCATTTGTCAGTTCCTTTTTAAAATCTGAAAACAAAATGTGTTTCCTTTAAATTTGAAGCGTTACGGAGTAAGGGAAAATGATGGGAAAACTTGAGTCCCCTTTTAAAAAACATACATCAGCCTGCCATATCGTGCCATATCTAGTTCTCTCGAGAAATAAGCAGAATTTATGATATTTGGACTATTGTCTAGGAAACAAGCTCGTTGTCATTCGGTAATTTCACCTAATCAGTGAGCTTATATTCATTGTTGTACAGGTTCACGTACAGAATGCTACGCTTGCTGGAGGAGTTGCAGTTGGTACGCTTGCCAACATGATGATCGAACCTTGGGGTGCTCTTATGATTGGATTTCTAGCTGGTATTATCAGCACTGTGGGATACAATTACGTTACAGTAGGTTTTCTTTTCCTTCCAATGCTGTATATAACTGCGAAACTTTTTTGTTGTTGTTGTCCTTTTTTATTTTTTTTTTTGTTTTTTTTAATGTTAACATTCCGTTTTTCTTTTAAAATAGCCTTTCCTTAACGAGAAACTGCATCTTCATGATACTTGTGGAGTGCATAATCTTCATGGGATGCCGGCACTGCTAGCTGGAATTGCTGGAGCAATTGCTGCTAAGCTTGCTGATAAAGATTATTATCAGGAAAGGTTAGCAATAATGCAAATATAATATCGCATTTTGCTTGTGATAAAAGGAGCCACTACACAAAAAAATATTTAAACAAGCCGTGTAATGTTGAATTAACGGCTACGAAGTGCTTGGACAGTCTGTTCTGTTTGCAGTTCTTCTGGATTATGTATTTTAGCAAGTCGGTCTCCAATTGTTTCTAATTATAGCCAGAATAGGTGGTTGGCCTAGCCATTGGTATTTCCAGCCTTAACTGTTTATTTGGCCGATTTTCTTTAGCCAGAATAAAAGTCGTTGGACAGCTCCAACAATATTTTGAATTCGTACTGTCGTCACTTTCCTTAAGCCAATGCTGTTAACTCGATCATATATTCGGCGTGTCCCTGCTGCCCAATTAAGCATTGAACAGGCGGGGGAGTTTTTAAATTTGCGTGATAATTTATTTCTATGCTCACAAAATTTTCTTTGTATCGCTTTAGTTCAATAGTTTTTTCCTTCGTTTTGTTTGTATCCACATCCTTTTCATCCATGACACTGTCACCGGCGTAGAATGCCACCAAAAAGCGCCCTCGAATCCACTCACAAAAACAAACATACTCATTCAGTTGATCTCTTGCTCTTTTACTATGACTCCAATATTATCAAAATAATCCAGACAAAGTTATTATCTTATGCTTTAGCTTGGGACATGTGTTTACGGCTGGTCGTTCATCTTCAAAACAAGCAGGCTATCAAGCTCTTGCCATTTTGGTAACACTCAGCATTTCTATCGTATTTGGAGCTCTAACAGGTGAGTATGTACATTTTCAACGAGATAGATAACCAAAACAACAAATGGAAAAGGGACATGAGAACTAGTCCGACTGAACGAACCCATGGCGGACATTTAGAGAAAACTGTAATTGATCGTCCAAAGCTCCACTATATTTGAGCTGTATGGCGAAGCTTGGGGTTGGCCGAGGCTTGTGGGTACTTGTGTATGTATAATATTTCAAAACTATCCAGTTTTTTCTATATCAGAAACTGGAATAGCACTAATGTTTTTGTTCACGACCAGCGTTGACAATTCCACATTGCGTGAACAAAAAAAAGATTAGGCAATTTAATTATAAAAAACCAGTAGCCACTTGAAGATTTTGATCAACAGGGAATAAGAAATGTGAAGATCAATGTAAGTCAAAAATATCATGTTTTGAAATAATTGTTTTAATCTGATGCGATACGTTTCTTCTGCCAAAAAAAGTTTACGTGAATTCCTTTTCTTACCTCCTCTAAAAATTAGAAACCACGACATCAAAACATAAAACAAATAATATTGGTGATCTGTTCAAAAATCTCCATACGAATCACAAAAATATCACATCTTGTTAAATTACGAACCACACACGTTTAATAAAAACTGTATACAGCAACCGTTACTAAGTTGTGCATTGATTTATGCTAAGGCTTTGTTGTAAAGATGGAAATCTTTGATCCGCCAACCCATGAGAAGTTGTTCGATGACGAAGCTTTTTGGGAGGTAGGTAATCTAACAAACTAACGACCCTTCGGCGCTTGTAAGCTAGCACCATATTGAAGTAGTGCCGGCAACGGCAAATCCCGAGAGCTCCGTGCTTAAAGAAAAAAAAGGTGAAAAATTTTGAGTTTTTTCTTTTGAACTGAAAAACAAAAATATGCAAATTTGGCTCCGTGTTGAGACAAAATATATAATTTTACGTAAATGTTTGCCGTTGTGATCGCTATGGGCTCCTCCCTAGGCCCACTTTTCGCTAATATTTTTCTCTGTCATCATGAACAGATCTGGCTTGAAAACTGCCCTACTCAATTTAAACCGGTTTATTATCGACGTTACGTTGATGATTCTTTTATCTTATTCAAATCGCCGGATCACATTTATCCTTTTCTCAATTACCTTAATTCACAGCACAACTGCATTAAATTTACGTGCGAGGTTGAATTGAACAAAACACTACCATTTCTCGATATCAGTCTTCAACGCTCCAAAGGATCTTTCGCCTCATCAGTTTACCGGAAGCCAACTCTTACAGGCTAATTTCGAAAGTTTTTTCCCCATTGTTTTTAAAAAAGGCCTTATCTATACTCGTCTTTACCGATACTTCAACATAAGTTCTTCATATGCCATTTTTCATGAGGAACTCGAGAAATTAAAAAATCTGCTTGGACAAAATGGGTATCCGACCAAATTTTTAGATCATTGTTTCCGAACCTTTTTAGACAAAATAGTCAGTTCTCCGGCTAAAATCAGCACAGTTCCCAAACTCTAACTCTCCTTGGTCTAACCCTATACTAGTGACCATGGTTTGCAAATCCGTCATCAAGTCAAAAAACTATTTTCCTCAGCCTTTCCACATATACAACTTCATGTTATTTTTCGACCTGTTTGTCGCTTGTCTAGCTTTTTCCGGCTTAAAGATAGATTGCCTCTGAGTTTCCGATCCCGCATTGTGTATAAATTCACGTGTCGATGCTGCCAAGCGTCGTATGTTGGTGAAACATGCCGACTTTTGCACACTAGGGTATGCGAACACAGGGGTATTTCGGCCTACACCGGTAAAGACCTTTCTACTTCCACCTTGTCTGGTGTCCTCGCTCACAAACGTAAGACCGGTCATGACATTTCTTTCGACGATTTTTCCAGCATTTCCTCAGGCTCAACAGCCCTTGATGTTCTCATTCGAGAGAGTCTTCTAATTTCTAAATTGAAAACTTCCCTTAATGCCATTATTCGATCTTTTCCCTTAACACTTTTCTAATTTTTTTTTTTTTTGTTTTTTTTGTCTGCCCCTTTTCTCTCTATGTTTGTCACTTCCTAATGACTACCTTTGTCCTCCCGTTGTCTTGGTCCACTAGCGTCCACTAATTAGCATTCTTCATCACTTCTCTCACCTTCTATTTACAGTATGTAACAGTTTAGCTATTTATGCCACGTGCAACATTGTAATTCTATCACTCTGATGATGTTACGTGTAGTAAAACGAAACGTTAGCATTAAAATACATTTCAAAGCTATGTTTTGTTATTGCTCTGCTTAAAGCTATTTGCTGACCAATAATATTTCTCACTCGACTTCGATTCCCGCCTGGTTTCTCTATTGCTATGATAATGACAATGACAAAATGTACAAATAAATTAAAAAGTACGCTAAAAATTCACCAGATATAAAAATGATAAAAATTTGGCTTAGATTAAACTCAAAGTCAAAATCGTTGCATTTCGTCTTAAAACCTAAGAAGAATTGTTGCTGCTTTATTTCGTTGGGAAACTTGTCATATATTAATTATTCTTGAAAATCAGATGGCTTTCAGCCAGCTTCAGTTCATTAGGAGAGTTCTTTTCATGTAAACAAACAATTTCCAGTTCATGGGAGCATAGCAAATAGTCCACTGAACTGAAAATCACTTGGGGCTTTTTCAAAAAACTCCCAAAACAAACATTATTATGAGGGATGTAAAACTAAGTGGTCATTAGAATGTACTTTCATCCAAATAGTTGAGTATCACTGCAAATGTTACTTTCTATACAAAAAATTGAAATGAACGTCACAAAAGACACGCCCGTAGGATGTTTCTAGATTAGAACTTGTTTCTTCGAAAGACAACCCTATTTCTATAAATATTAAGCATTTACACTTGATAATATAAAATGTATGTATATTTATGACTGTCCGTCAGAATAATATATTTTATGACCTAACCGGGACCAGTTGCTTGTCCTGAGTTCGATTCCCAGTCAGAGACCCTACAGTTACATTTTTCGTTCTTCAAGCTACACTCTCAAACACGTACAAACACCTACACTCTCTACGCTCTGTAGATTGAGTTTGCTCGTATGTAGTTACATTTTTCACAATTAGTCCTTGTCGGATATCATTTTTAACTGTTTGAAACATACATGTCAATATTCCATATGACTCTAACTCTATTCGGTCCGACCCTCAAGTACAGGTTGTGATTATACAGTAGAACCCCGCTAACTCGAACTCGCTTAACTCGAACTCCCCGCTAACTCGAACTAAATCCAATTTCCCCTGGATTTGATAGTACATTTTATAGTAATTTACTCCGGTTAACTCGAACTCGCTTAACTCGAATTCCTCGCCAATTCGAACTAATTTCATTTTCCCTTGGTCAAATTTCCCCGGTTAACTCGAACTCTAATCTCGAAACGAGGATCGGTAAACCTCGAAGGCTTAAAATTCATAAGTCGAAAGCGTAAATTCGATTTAAACAACAACAGTTTAATCAATTTATACATACAGTATAGCTTCAAACGTCCATAATTTACAATTTGCTTCAATACCATTACAACTCTGGTATTACTGATCTACCTTATGCAGTTCGTTTTGTAAAATGTTTACATATTTCTCCTGTCCAGAGAACTTAAGTGTACGTGGAACTTGCATGCCGTCTCCGTCACTCAGGTTAATGGATTTGTCTTTGATTGTAACTTTGCACGAATTATAAGTATCCGCTCGCAAAAAGTAAAAGATTGTTTTGGCAAAGCGTCCAGTGTTTCCTCGATTTAAATGTCCCACAACTCTGTTATATAGAACAACTTTGTGATAAAGAACACACGGAGCGTACTTGTCGACAATATTTGTCGGCTCCATTTTTGTTTCTAAAACTTCGCCCACTTTCGGTGTCCATTTGTATTGATAGGCATGGTAACCCTTGACGAAAGATTCGGTTTATCAAGGCTTATTAACCTCGATAAGCTTAATAACAGACGAGGATATCCTAGCAGAGTTTAAAACAGACGACAACGTAGAGCAGGAACATTCTGATAATGAGATAGAAATGCTAGATAACTGTCCTAAGAAACCTGCTCCAAGTAAAGTCAGGCAGTCGATTAACATCCTCACCACCTACAGGCTACAGTTTGTTTGTGGACGAAGGTGCAGAGGAAATTCGCCAACTTGCCGGTCAATTATCTGTATTAACCGAGCGAATTATGAGAAAAAGTCAACAGCAAAGGAGCATCAAATATTATTTCGAAGAAATGCAAATGGGATTGACATTAGGACTGAACCTCAGTCTTAGGGATTCCTTGTTAATTTTCTTGTTTATATAAAGCACGGGTCTTTTGAAATTATTAGATAACACTAGAACTACCTGTAAGTTGTACCGTGGTAGCTCACAATTATAAATGAACAATAAAACTACTATAACTTATTAATTATTAACCTAATAAACGAAATTTAACACCACCCTCGTTTACTCGAACCCCCGCTAACTCGAACAATTTTTCGTTTCCCTTGAGAGTTCGAGTTAGCGGGGTTCTACTGTACTATGAAAGCGTTTGATATTTTCACCTACTTCTTATTTCAGTTTTGGTGGGAAATTAAGTATTATGAAATCTACATGAAAAATTGAGGCAGAAAAGTGTTTTCTCGCACACGTAATGCGTTGACATTGATATTCATAAATAAAAAAAATATCTGCAATAAACTTTATGGAAATTTGATACGAATATTAGCAGTTTGTTAACTGTTCCTCGCAAAACCTCGAGCACCCTCTCTAAATCCCGTCCTTACTCTAGCGGACTTCCTCATGGGCAGCGGTGTTTGTCCGAATCCAAAGAACTCCCGCAGCATACGGGCCTGAAAATAAGTGTTACTTCAATAAAATGAAAGTACTTTTAGCGTGAATGAGTTTGAGATGATGTTAATGATTGTAAATCTTTTGGTAACGAACAGTAAAGGTAAAATTACATGACGCCATGGCACAAGCCGCCTGATAGAGCTCTGGAGATTGTTTGGAAGAACAGATTTTACAAATGATACCACCAAAACAATGCAATTGTACCTCCAGCAGATCCTCATTCTCGTCCCCAGAGACCTTTTAGCATAAACTGGTAAAAGTGTCTTTGGTGGTACAATGGTAATGTTCGTATCCATACTTCTCGGTCAAGCGTTCGGTACCTGGCTTTGTTGTTTTTGATTAAAGTTACCTTTGTCACATGAGAAGAGTGTTGATTTTTCCATGCATCGCAGGTTTTCTTGGGATACTCCAGTTTCCTGGCATGACCTGGACCTGCAGGGTGAACAGTTAATGTGTGCAGATAGGTTTATCCAGTATAAACAAATAAAGACACCGTTGAAGACACTGAAGCACAATTTAACGAACTGGTGTGCGAATTTCTTTAAATAAACATAACAATTCCAAACAAAATGTGATATGAATTTAACCTGTCAATTTTGTTGCAAAGAACCTTTTCCTTTCTGAGTAAAGTTGGAGATAGCATGCATGGTTCAACGACTAGACTTCATAGGTAAATCAAAGGATCTGGAGATTTGATTCGAGATTCTGTTTTCAAAGTTAAACGACTGACTTAAGGTACGTTTAGACACTGCGATTAATCGGGCCGATTTCTGGTTTAGGTGCATGTTAACTAATAAAAAGCAAGCCACTTTCGGCCTACGGATGATTCTACCTACTGTTTGTCAATTTAACATGCATCTAAGGCAGAAATCATCCGATTAAGTGCAGTGTGTAGACCAAGCCTTAGCCTGTATACACGGCGGTTCGTCGTAAGGGAAGTTTACTGAAACATTCGCTGAATTTAAGCCATTTGTGAAGAAACAGAGCGCCAAATAAAAGAAACTGTATACTATGAGAAATTCTGACACTTCTGCTCAACCTTACACCGCCAAGCAAGAAAGTCCGATATTTTTCATCTTTACCCCTCCAGGAATTCCTGAATTTTCAGGTAAATATTATAAGCAAGACACTTCTTCCCTATTCGAGACAACAGAGTTTACTAGACAATTTGTTCAAAGCCAGATCAAAATCAGCCGAACAATCAAACAACTTGAACGCTCCGTCAAAGGAAATTCTAAACAAAATTAACGGATGCTTACAGAATATGCTGGTACATGATCGACTGCTTAGTTTTACGAGTAAACGCCACACGTACTTCAGTTCAGTAGTATTAGTTCAGCGCGATTCAACCCTTGGTGAAGAGCTGAATGAGTCCTTTTTGCATAAGATCAATGCAGTTGATGCGGTCCGTTTTATGTGATTTTGCGGTAAACAAGCATAAAAAAATCTTTGGTAAATTTAAGGAGGAAAAAATGGGTTCATTACCAAGCATTGATTTAGTATCTCAACCAATTGAACACCTGACATGCATGCATGGCGTTATGGTATTGCTGCTGTTAGATAAGAACACTGCCATGCAACAGTTACGGCAACCGAGGTTTTACCCATTCCTTGCTTGCCCAAGAATCAACAAAGATACGTGTAAATTTCTATCATTCATAAAAAAGATTTTAACGTTTCTTGTTGTTTTTCTATCTAGTTACCTGAAATCAACGAAACCACCAATGAATCAAATCCACTTCGATATGATTCCTAAACTGTAGATCGTCCTTCGTGAAGTTGTTGACCATCTATTACAAAGAAAAGCTTCACAGTTGAATTTACCTCCGTTTACAATTGAAAAAAATTAGTCAATGCCTCATATTCAAACAACATTATTGTACTAATAGATGCTCGTTTTGTTTGCTAGTTTCTTTTAATTTTGTGTTAGGTCGTATATGGATTGAACTAAACTTTGGGCCAAATGTATTTCAGCACTTTCATGCACTAATACACGTCGCACCAATTTGGATCTGTTCTGCATTGTTTGTGTAAACAGCCTACCAGTACCTAATTTTCGTAATCTATTAAGGTTGTATCACCGTGTTTTTCTGTTGTTGTTGTATCCTTTTCACTTTCCCATGCATATCTTCACAAAACGGGCACGTAATATCTTTCTGTTAGGGTGCTTAGATGAAGTTTTAGTAATCTTTCTTAACTTGAAAAAGAAGATGGAATCGCTAGACGAAAAAAACACCAGCTACTTTAGTTATTAAACGTTTTTTATTTTTATCGCGTATTTTGCTTTGGTACATTTCAGAAACGTCTTCGACAAGGACAGAATGAAAAAATCTCAGCCTCGAACTACTAAGAATTTGGAGCGAGTGGGTTAATGAATTATTACAAATCATGGACCCCGTACAAAACAAGCACGACACGATTGTTTTCTAGGTGTTAAAGTCACTGCATATGACGTTTAAATGACTCCTTCTCATGGCGTTATTTCATCTTCTCGACGGTTATTGCATGCACCTCCCATGCGTTAATGGGTTAACTCTGTATAGGTTTATAAGATCATATAACAACTTTAATTATGGCGGTAGCACATTACACCCGACGGTGGAACTTGTGGCCCTCGTTTGCATATTGATGAAAATGTAACATAATTTGCGGCAAATGAGAAGTAAATATACGCATCTTAGCTTTCGTCCATTTGACTCGGGACTCCATCAGCCAAGCCTTAGCTGTCGAAAAATAGATGTATAATGCCAAAGGTTTAAAAGCTGGTCGAACTGAAAACACAGATTTCGAATGTTGTGAGGGAAGGTCCTTAGAGAGCAAAAGGAAGGGCCAACCCTTGAGACGTCGAGGTATTCTGTTTTTATATGATTGATACACATGCTCTGAAGCTATTAACTCAGAAAAGGTCAGTTTCTGATCGAACACCTAACGGGAATTGATTCCCGTCTTGGTCTCAGAAATCATTTTTCTCGGGAAACGAGCTTGATAAACGTCCGTTGGTCGTCTGATATTTACCAATCCCCTCCCCCCCCACATGAACCGACTTTGTGTTCATAAATTAATATTTCTATCGTTATTATCATATCGTAACTTCTGCTTAGGCAGTACATATGACGAACCTGCACCTTCCCTTACGAAATCACATATTAATCAAACCTTCAATGTGAAAACGTTCCAATTCCACATATATGAAATGAAAATTTGTTATGTGAAATTCATTTTCATATGTGAAATGAAAGTTTTACATGTGAAATATGTGAAAGGTTTCTCATGTGAGATTATGAACCATGTGTGAATGAGATGTTTCATGTGTGAATATTGCCTAATTTCATACGTGAAATGAGAATTTTACATGTGAAACTTTTCAATTTCATATTTTTCACATGTGAAATATGTGAAATTTTTCTAAGGATTAGCACACCATCGGAGTCTTGGTGGCTCAATGGTTAGGGCGTCTCACTAGTCATAAGAAGGTTGCGGGTGCAATTCCCGTCTAAGGCTCAAAAATCGTTTTTCTGTGGAAACGAGCTTCACGAACATCGATCCGTTTGTCGTCAGATATTTACCAAGCTCCCACATGAACCGACCTTGTGTTCAGGAATTAACGAGTCATTGAAAGAGTATTGTAGCTCATGGTACTCCTACAGAACTAGGGTCCGTCCTCTGTGTACATTTTCCTTGCTTTCAGACTTTTCGCTAAGGAGTAACGACCGTAAGCTATATCAAGAAAAACCTAATACTGAATTTTTGAAAAAATCTTTTTCATACCGGGGGGCTTCCTCCTGGAACAATCTCCCAGGTGTCGTTGTCAATGATTACGAGCAACTCTCCTTAAGAAGTTTCAAGACCATCATTAACAATTACTTTAACAACTTGGAGGGAGAACGTCATTGACAATGCAACTGTGGGCATTTTATTAGAAAGTACGATGAGTAATGGTAATAAAATAGATTTGGGATGTCTCTGAGAACCAAACAGGCATGAACATATTAGGTTAATATATGTACTTTAAATTTTACTTGTGAAATCACGTAGTATTTCATAGTCTTTTGTGTTTTGTTAGTGTTCTCATTTGTTAAATCCTATCAATTTAGTTTTAACGGCCCTTTGAAAAGCAGCTTTTGCTGAAGGGCTACCGTTATCAAAGAACTTGTAATTAGAATTAGAATTAGACATTATATATTATTCAGATTGACTTTTTTAGCTTACTCATGTATTTCTTGAACACTTTTTTAATACACCTGTCTGACCGTGCTTCGTTTACGTGGTGCTCCACGATCGTTGGGGAAAAACGGCAAACAGACTTCTCTCTTTGTACGAAATAGTCATGTTCTCTATATTAACGGGAATGCTCTTGTATATATCTATACCACCTGTGCCCCGTTTCTTCCTCTCTTGTGCCCACCTCTGCCAGATACGAACAGCTTACTCTGTTTGGCGTTGAGTGTTTTTTGGAACTTAAGATCAACTGTGACTTGTCGATTCTTTATATGATATTGGTCCACCGAACCGAAATTTCTCTGCCTCAACGGACTTGTCGTTTAAACATCCGGTATTTGTCTCGGAACTTCCTGCATTGGCTGTTATTTAGACCTCTTGAGCTAAATCATCCAAATTCACAACAGATTCTTCGATTCCCAAAATTAAATATCGGGAATATTACAGCCAAGATCTGGCAAGCTTGCAGAAAAAGTGTTTTACGCTATAAACATTTCTTCATCTGACTTGGCCATGCTTATTCAACAATCGTTCAAATGATGCGAACAACCTGAACATGCAAATTTCATAGAAGGGTTGAAATGGTGATGGACATGAAAACTCTAGATACCAGCTATTATAATAAGCTGTCAATACCTTTTATTCTTAGATTTTTTCCCTGAGATCAACATCTTAGTCTAAGCCGACAAAATAAATACACCTACAAGGAAACTCAACTTAGATATATTACGTAAACTTTGCAAAATTATTTTCAGAAAACCACGCCAATAGCGATGTAAGGTGGTTATATACCTTAGACATCGGTGTTTAAGCGATATATCAACCTTCGGCCTTTATCCTCAGCTTGATATATCGCTTAAACACCTCGGTCAACCTATACGTAGGGACTCATGAAAAAAGCGTTTGTACCTATTGTCTATGTTATGTTCCAAAATATCCACGTAAGCGGGATGAATATCATAGTCTGTTGTTTCAGCGTACTGGCCAACGCCTTTTTCTTGAGTCTTTACAAACATTTTTTGACAAAAACGCTGTGAATGTAAGGCAGGAATTTCCACTGGCATATTTGCCATTAATTGATCATTCTTCTACAGATGGAAAAGCTGTTATAAATGACGACAGTATGTTTTAATTAGTTCTTCTGTACTCTGAAGAAAATCAAAGAAGGTCGTACAAAATTTAGTAGTTTTTTAAAATGTTTTTAAATATTTAGGTCAATATCAAAACTGTTTATGAATATGTATAGATAGATATACTTATATATGTCGACTAAATTGGGCATGCTCCTAAACCTTGTGCAGCTCAGAAACGTTTTCTGACCCCATGACAAGAATCGAGCCTGTAACCTTCTGACCACCGGTGAGATGCTCTAACCATTGAGTTACAGGGACTCAGATGGTAGAGCCAAGGTTACTATTTGCAATGGTTCGTAACTGACATGTGTACTGCTAACTGCAGTCTCGACAAGTCATGTAGTCCACTTTAATTAACAATATTGGTTGATGTTGTGAGGCATGTGGTAGCTTGGTGTATGTTGATTAAAACTGCGCATGCTCCTGAAGCTTGTTAAACCAGAAAAGTTTTCTGAGCCCCTGACGGGAATCCAACCAGTAACCTTCTGACCGCCGGTGAGATGCTCCAACCATTGAGCTACATGGACTCAGATGGTAGAGCGAAAGATTCTATTTGTACTGGTTTGTAACTGACAGGTGTACTGCTAACTGCAGTCTTGACAAGTTATGTAGACTTTAATTAACAATATTGGTTGATGTTGCGTGGCATGTGGTTACAAACAGTAACCTTCGCTCTACCATCTGAGTGCATGTAGCTCAAAGTTTAGAGCATCCCAGCGGCGGTCAGAAGGTTACGGGTTCGATTCCCGTCTGGAGCTCAGAAAACTTTGCTGCGTTAATAAGCTTGAGGGGCATGCGCAATTTAATCAACATACACCAAGCTACCACATGCCGCCCAATATATATGTATATATGTGTACATATATATGTATATAAACCAAGAATAATGACGAGAGGACGCCTTAGTATCTCATATATATATATATATATATATATGAGATACTATGAGATATATGAGATATATATATATATATATATATATATGAGATACTAAGGCGTCCTCTCGTCATTACTCTTGGTTTATATACATATATATGTATACATATATATATACCGGTATGTATATATATATATATATATAACTTTTTACAATCTGTTAAAACTGACCTTCTGAATCCCGCAAATACTAGAAAAGTCAAGGACAATTTAAGTAAAGGTGAAAGACGGGCACCGCGGTCTCTTCAAAAGCTTGAAAGTCAGACTATCAGAGTACAGGATAAAGGATCAAAGTTTGTCATTTTGGAAACCGTTGAATATGAGAATAAAATGAAAGAGCAATTAAATAACCCTTTACATTATCGTCGTTTGGAGTTTGATCCTAGTTCCGACCATTTAAGAACAGTTCAAAATTGGTGTAATAAATGGCTTACGAAAGGTGAAATTACCCAAGAGATAGCAGATTGGGTTGCAAAAGAGAAGGCCAAACCAGGTATAGCGTTTGCAACAATTAAGACACATAAAGATGGAAACCCCCTGCGACTAATTACATCATGTTGTGGCACGGCTATTTAGAGTTTATCAGCCTTTACTGACTTTTACCTCAAACCTCTCGCCCAGGAACTTCCATCTTTGATAAGAGACACAACGCATCTATTACAAAAAATAGCAGACCTGAACCAGACTGGTCCATTCCCAGAAGGAACATTATTGGTCTCATGGGATGTAATTGCCATGTTCCCAAATATTGACAATGAACTGGGTATTCAAGCGACAATACAAGCCCTGAATTCACGTCCGAATAACTTTCTATCCACTGAATGTATTGTGGAAGCCATAAAGATTTCTCTGGAACATAACAATTCCAGCTTTGGAAACGATCATTATTTGCAGACCCACGGTACTGCAATAGGTCCCAAGAATGCGTGTAGCTACGCAGACCTGGCGATGGGCATCATTGATGAACGAGCCAAATCGAAAGAAATAAAACCCAATTTATGGTGGCGATACCGAGATGATGTATTCGATTTGTGGACATTAGGATTAGATAAACTTT